>DWFO01005729.1:0-10339 GCA_018246595.1 Mimoniades nurscia nurscia
ATTGTTCCTTTAATAATAAAACTGAAAAGAAATAAAACTGTTCCTTTGTAATAGCACTTAGATAAAACAGAATGCCAAATTTATTAATGGCAATCTGAATTTAAATACTATAACTTTAATTATAATTCTTTTGTATAACAGGTATAAGGGAATTTTCTATAAAGTGTACTGATTTCTAAACGAATGTTTGTAATCAAACTAATCAAACAGCTTTATAGTGACATTAACTAATGGCCGCATCTTTTAATTTTGTTTTCGATCTGACCGCTGTCTACTAGACATTCTGTAATAACGTACCAATTGGAATATGTAATGCAAACAATACATTTTTAATTGAGAAAATTATTATTAATTTCGAAGATGATATAAATATATAATCCGCTGAATTACCATGCAATTAATTATAAAATGCAGTGAAATTATTTGAAAAGTAGTAATTTTTGTTTTTGTGATATAATAACCATCAGGATGACCAGCTACCAAGTGTCCGACTTGGTTACGGGACTAAAGTCTCGTCAATCGGATTCTAGGCACAGAGCAATACGAGAATTGCTGCATTTTGTGAGAACCGATTTGAGGGAGATGTCACAAGAGGCTCATAATCAAATACTAGATGACTTCAACCAGCAAATACATGTTTTGACCTCTAGTTACGATAACAATGAAAAGAAAGCTGGTATATTAACTATAGGTAGGTTGGAATACTTCATGTGACATTCCTTGGAACCTCAATAATACAGGGATAGCAAAAGATTTTAAATTAATTTATCAGCAACTATACACCTGTTACTCGGTTCCATAGTGTATATATAGTCTTGATCATAATTACATATCAAAAATGATAGTATAGTGGCTTAAAATTCAACCTCTCACTCTAAAGACCTGGGTTCTAATTTTGTTGCCCACCTCCTTACAGAATTGTGTTGTGCGATGAAATATCACTTGCTCTAATAATAAAGAAATTATGAGGAATGTGGTACCACATAAAGAGTTCTTTTAAGTATGCTCTAGAGTGTGTGAAGTCTGGCATCCCATTCTTGGCTAATGGAGCAGAAGAAGGCTCATTTTGAGTGTGGATTCTTGTTTAATATTAGAATGATAAAGGGGTGCATGGTGATAATTATAATATATTAATGATGGATGATTTAAAACCATTTCTATTTGAATACAATTTAAAAATGAGCGACTTTATTTTACAATTATCTGCCCTTGTGATGGCACAATTTCTGTCATCCTTCATCTTGTTCCTCAGTATTTTGTAATAGTCCTGTAACTAGACAATGATTAATAACATATTGAAAATGTTATGGGCCACATTCTATTAGTATGGTGATACTGACAGGAGCATCTTGCTTTGTTTTCTTTCTGTTCATGTGTTTTTGTGTGTATTTAACCTTCATATACTCACACGTTGGTCCCTCAGACTGACAAATCATAAATTCACTGTTATCTCAAAAATTACCAACACTGTGGCTTTGTGCTTTTTCATAGCTTCTTAGTTTGTTGTTCTGCATGGACTGCACCAAATGCAAAAAATATTTTTGCCTCGAACATGTAGTTATGGTTTATTCTGATTGTTACAGCATTGATGCAGCACAAATAATTAATATTATTCTATTTTATATTATCATTTTTATTACTTTTATTTATTTTATTTCAGTCTTTTTTGAATTAACACAATTAAGTTTAATATTGTTAGCTTGCAGTAGAAATTATCATGTAATTTTTTAAGAGGGTGATTTAAAAGAATGTTCATACTTAATAAACCTAAAGTATTAATATTTGTACACTTTTTAAAAAAATCATGCCTATTCTTAAAAACTAACAATAATCACTAAAAAGTGTATAATTATAATAATACAAATGAGATAAACTTTCAGTCTGAGACACCATGTGAGTTTATGTGTAATACTTTTGCGTACAAGTATACAAAGGTTAAATGTTATTTTAATATACTTCAATAACACATGAGTAAATTGCCTAGTTTGTCCTGTTGCTTCCAAGGGCACCTGCCAAAGCGAAGTCCTCGTTTGAAATCATGGGCTGGGCACTATTGGATTTTTCTAACTTAGATTTTCTGGTAGTGAATCAGAGTCTGGTTTGTGTCTGGTGTGCGGCAATAGACTCACTTCTATAGTGAGTGGTAAAGTGAACTGGTGAAACTTGGGAGTGTACTACACTTCTCTGCTGACGTCTTTGGGAATTACAAGGCTAATGTTACATAAAACGCTATGTAAACATTAATTAAATTAAGTACACATTTATGGTGGTAATCTTATTTTTTTTTTCAGTGTGCTTGATCACAGGAGATACCGATACCAGTAAGGTCAGAGTCAATCGCTATGTACATCACTTGCGTAACATTTTTCCGTTCAGTGACACCAGTATTTTAGAATTGGCGGCGAAAACAATGGGCCGATTAGCAGTATCTCTTGGCATAAAGAGATCTGAGTATGTCGAGTTTGAAGTCAAAAGATCATTTGAATGGTTAGTTGAAGAAAGGAATGAAGGGAAGAGATTATCTGCTGTTCTTATATTGAAGGAGTTAGCAATTGCACTACCATCATACTTCTACCAGCATATTAACGGTTTTTTTAATCACATTTCCATTGCACTTCGAGATCCAAAGGACCAGATAAGGGAAGCGGCTGCCAAAGCTTTGAGAGCCGCTTTTGTTGTTACAACCCAAAGAGAGGTACCCGAGCAGAGCAACAGAGCTCATTGGTATATACAATGCTACGAGGAGGCTATGACTTCGTTTGCAGACAACACTGCTAGAGAAAGAGGCTTGAGCAGGGATGACCATGTCCATGGTGCTCTATTAATTCTGAATGAACTTTTACGATGTTCGAATTCAACATGGGAGAAAAAATACAGTACACTGATGCAAAAACTCGATACAGAACATGTGACTGATGAAATGTCTCCTCTTCATGGTAAACTTCACAGCACATGGTCCCCTCAACATTATGTTATAAATAAAACTGAGTCAATTGCTACTTATGAGTCTGTTATTTGCAAACAATTGTTAACTGAAAATTATGAAAAAATTTCATCTGGTAAGTGAATTTTACACAGTGAAATTTCATGTGAAAGTAAAAAAATAATTATACGTATATGTATTTTTTTTTATACACAACACATTTGTAACATGCATATGAATACATGCAACCAATCATTATATTAATATATCATCATAGTAGTTCCCTTACAGAGAGTAAGTGCCAATATAAACATGTATATTCATTGACTGCCTCATTGGTCATGTTGGTCGCAAGTGTAATAGCCAAACGAGAATTCCTCGGATTAAATCCCGGTTTCGGCACTAATGGGATTTTTGTAACTTAGGTTTTCTAGTAGTGAGTTGGAGTCTAGATTGTTCCCAGGGTATGGCAATAGACTCACCATCTATTGTAACTGGTGAAATGTGGGACCATATTTCAGTCCTCTGAATAACTCTCGGGGATTGCACGCGTGATGCTACGTTTATTAAAGAAATAAATGGTTTTTCATTTCAAAATATACAAATAGTTATAGACCTTCTATGGAAAATTTTCATACATTTCCTTAATATTTAATATTTCATATTTTTTTTTAATATTGCAGATATAATGGCTCAACAGATATCACGATCACACAATGTCCATCAAATGCTCCTAATTATAATACCAAGACTGGCTGCTTTTAATAGAGAAGCATTTGGAAAGAAGCATCTTAAGTGTACTATAAATCATTTGATCACATTTTTGCGTGGAAGAGAGAAAGAAAGGGCAATGGCGTTCACAACTCTAGGCCTTATTTGTGTTGCCGTGGAGGATGATGTGCGTCAATACTTAGGGAGGATAATAGAAATAATAAAACTTACTCTACCTCTTAAGGATACACCAAAGAAAAGGAACGGAGCAGATAGTCCATTGTTAAATTGCATTACACTTTTAGGGTTTGCTATGAAAGAAAATATGGCCAATGAACTATCCGAGTTGTTAGATCCAATGTGTGTTACTGGTTTAAGTCCGCAACTTACCACCTGTTTTAGGGAATTAAGTCAAAATGTACCCTCCCTAAAGAAAGATATCACTGACAAGCTATTAAATATGTTGTCAATAATACTCAGAAAAAAAAGGTTTGTGTCAAATAAAACGGAAACACAAACTTTTACAATGTCTTCAGCTTTGTTAACTGAAGCACAAGATGCTGCAAAATTGGTACTTGCGCTACGAACTTTGGGTGCTTTTGATTTTGAATGGAACAACACTCTTATGTCATTCATAACAAGGTGCACGGATCATTATTTACAGAGTGAACAGCATGACATTCGTGTGGAATCCGTGAAAACAACAGCCAAGTTACTAATCAAGGCTATTGAAAGGTGTGCTATAACAAATTCGAGAACTCTGAACATGCTTGTTGATGAATCACTGAGAAAGTTGTTATCAGTAGGCCGATCCGATTTCGATCATGAAGTACGCTACCGAGTTCTAGAAATATTCACTAATCCTATATTTGACAAGTATTTAGCTGTGGCAGAACATCTCAATTGTCTCTTTATAGCTACAAATGATTCAAATAATGATGTGGCCGAGCTTGCACTATGTGTTGTTGGGAGATTGAGCAATTTGAACCCGAGCTACACTATTCCCATGTTGCGTCAATTGTTTGTTCAAATATTGTTGGAAATACGATACTCAGAGTCGAATCGCAACAAAGAACAATCATTGCGTATGGTAAACAACATTATATCAAATGCGCCGAGAATTACAAGGCAGTTTGCAGAAACAATCCTTAAGGTGCTTGTCCCTAAATTGAGGGAGGAAGATAGCAATTCAGTCATGGTATCAACAATTCTAAAAGCTATAGGTGATCTCGCGGAAGTGAATGGTGGAGAACAGGCGTTAAATGATTGGGTACATGAGATCATATCAATTCAACTGGAAATACTCTCGGATCCTAATCAACTTGAAAAGAGAAGTGTCGCACTATGGTCGTTTGGACAAGTCATTAGTGCCATTGGTTATGTGATTATGCCATACGTGGAATATCCGCATTTAATGGATATGCTGTTGGCTTTCTTGAAAACTGAACAGCACCCTGGCGATAGACGAGAAACGATACGCGTTCTTGGATTGTTGGGAGCATTGGATCCATACAAACACCGAGTAAACCAAGGTTTGATTGATTTTCAAACCGTTTCAACCTTGATTCCGGTAACAGAGACGTCACCAACAGCAGAAAATTTCGATTCGAATGTCAGCGAGATGCTGGTAAATATGTCACCGTTAGTGTTGGATGAATTTTATCCAGCCATCGCGGTTACGTCCCTGATGCGTATATTACGCGATCCAATATTGTCCCAACATCATACGACCGTTGTACATTCAGTAACATTTATATTTCGAACTTTGGGCATTAAGTGCGTTCCGTACATATCTTGCGTCACGCCAAGCCTCCTATACGTAATTCGTACGACAGATAATAGCAACTTCAGAGAATTCCTTCTCACACAACTCGCCCAATTGATATCGGTTGTAAAAATACATATACGAGCGTACTTGGAAGATATTTTCGATATTATCAGGGAGTACTGGACGCCTAATAATCTACTGCAACCCACTCTTATTCTGCTAGTCGAACACATAAGTGTAGCCATTGGAACGGAATTCAAAGTATACCTCAGAAAGATTCTACCTAACATATTAAGGGTCTTAAAATGTGATCGAAGTAAAGACAAATTCTTGACAGAAAAACTACTTTTAGCTATACAAAAGTTTGAAAACAATCTGGACGATGTTTTGCTATCAATTGTACCAGCGATAACAGGGCTCTTTGAGGGAAGAAATATCCCAGCATCGATATCAAAATTAGCTATGGAGACGATTGAACACTTATCTATGTATCTGTACTTTAAACCCTACTCGGCAATGCTGATACAGGCACTTGCGAAAGTTCTAGACAATAATCCGACGTTACGGCAAACGGCGATGAATACTCTATGTGCGTTGATCGTCCAGTTGGGACGTGAATACATCGATTACATCCCAACTGTGGATAGGATTTTAGTGAAACATAAAATTCAATGTACGAATTACATCGTCCTTGTGTCGAGGCTACAAGTAATATCTAGTTTAGCATCCGATGATGACTATTTAGATGAGACTAGATCAAGACTACGCAATCATAAAACTGATGTAAGTTGTGCAACTATATCAAAATAAGTCTCTTATGCAATGTAATTCGTATTTTTAATGATAATAATATCAAATTCCTTTTCAGGTATTATCTAACACAAACGAAACACAGTGTATACAGAAATTGACGCTAAACGTTCAAAATTTGCGAAAGTGTTGGTCGGTAAAAAATTTAATTTCGAAGGAAGATTGGCTGGAATGGCTCAAACACCTAAGCGTAGGGTTTCTTACGGAATCAAACAGCCCTGCTATAAGGTATTGTTCACTGCTTTATACATGAAAATGATGCATAGTTAACGAAATTTTTCTCTCGCATGGCTATCGAAGAGATTGATCAGAAATGTTTGAATTTTTTAACGATATGGAATGTCTACAGAATCATGGGGGGCCTTACACACGGCTATATGATCCCAAAGTAGACAAAACTTGCACTGTGGTAATCAGACGGCAAATATAAATTTTCTTACCAATATAGATTCTAGTATAAAAAATATTCAAGCACATCACACAGATGTAAGTACAGGATGAGCAATATCCCTAACCAATGGGTCATAAACTAAGTAGTAAGTTATTGAGCTTATATTTAATAATTATTACAGGGCCTGCGCTAATTTAGCCCAAAACTATATTCAGTTAGCCGGCGATTTATTCAATGCAGCATTTATGTCATGTTGGACTGAACTGGGAGAACAGCCGCGCTGTGAACTCGTCGCGGCCCTAGAGAAAGCGTTAACAGTTCCCGACGTTCCCGAATTAGCTCTTGCTGTTTTAAATCTGGCCGAGTTCCTGGAGCATTGCGAAGAAGAAGCCTTACCCATATCAATCAAACTTCTCGGTGACACTGCTGTCAGTTGCAGAGCGTTTGCGAAAGCTCTCTACTATAAGGTAGGTTGGCATTGAAATAGTAATGGCAGCGAATAGATTTCGACACGTCTCAAATATAAATTAAAACATTTTTTAGGAGGAGGAATATAGGCGGAATCCATCAACACAGGTTGTTGAAGCCCTTATTCACATCAATAACAAACTTCAACAAAAAGAATCGGCCACCGGCTTGTTAGAGAAAGTTATAATGCAGAAAAAAAATGGCGACTGTACCCTGAACGTCCACGTACGATGGTACGAAAAGTTACACAATTGGGATCAAGCCCTGGAGCTGTACACTAAGAAACTAGAGACTGAACCACAAGATCCTGAATCCAGCCTTGGCATGATGAGGTGTTTAGAAGCTTTAGGGGAATGGCGAAAACTGGATCATATTACAAGCGACCGCTGGGATAGTATGCCCGATGATATGAGACAAAAATCCGCGAAAATAGCTGCAGCCGCGTCCTGGGGACTTCAGGAATGGGATTCCATGAAAAAATATGTGGAATGCATCCCCGTAGACACTCAAGATGGAACTTTTTATAGAGCTATAATTTCGATACATGATGGTCAATGGGTAGAATCCAGAAATTATATTGATTCTGCAAGAAGCTTACTGGATGGTGATCTGACGGCGGTAGTCGGTGAAAGTTACCAAAGAGCATATGGCGCATTAGTAAATGCCCAACTATTGACAGAACTGGAAGAAGTTGTTACTTATAAATTAGTAGAAGAAAGAAGGAGTAATATTCAGAGGGCTTGGAAGACAAGGTTGCAGGGAGGTCAACAATTAGTAGAGGATTGGAGGAAAATGCTCCAAATACGAAGCTTAGTCATGACACCAAGAGAGGACTTCCAAACGTGGTTGAAATTTACGTCTTTGTGCAGGAAGACCGGTGCTTTGAGTCAGGCGCATAAAATCGTAGTTTCAATGCTGGGTTGCGATCCCGTAACTAATCCTGATATACTACTACGTGGGCAGGATCCGAGGATTGTCTTGGCTTACAGTAAAAACATTTGGGACGCTGGTAACAAGCGATACGCTTACGATGTTCTGCAGAGGTTTGTAGATACTGTGGAACCTGAGAATGAGGACCAGTGCAGACTCTTAGCGCGATGTCACTTAAAATTAGGGTCTTGGTGTGAATCGCTGCAAGAAGTAAATGAATTATCAATTCCGGAAATTTTAAAGAACTATGCAACTGCGACCATTCTAGCCCCTGAGTGGTATAAGGCGTGCCACGCGTGGGCGTGTATGAATTTCGAGACAGTACTGTTTTATAAGCAGCAAGACAATATATCGGAGAGTAGCTTAGCTGGGTCTGGTGAGAAAAAAGTATCTCGCGCTGAATTTATCAATACCTACACGATACCCGCTATAGAAGGATTCTTCAAGTCTATCAGTCTATCCAACGGAAGTTCCTTGCAGGATACGTTGAGACTTTTGACTCTATGGTTTGAACACGGGCACCACCCCACTATATATGACGCGTTATTTGAGGGGATAAGGCAAATAGATATTAAAATATGGTTGCAAGTGATACCACAATTGATCGCGAGAATAGACTCGCCGAGAAGCTTGGTAGCTAAACTCGTCCACATTTTGCTTATCGACATAGGCAAGTCGCATCCTCAAGCGCTGGTGTATCCTTTGACGGTGGCCACCAAATCGTCCTTCGTGACACGGAAAACTGCTGCAAATTACATACTGAAAACAATGTCGACTCATTCGCATAAGCTAGTCAGCGAAGCGGCCATTATATCCGAAGAGTTGATCAAGATTGCCATGTTATGGCACGACCAGGTATACACTGCTCTTGAAGATGCCTCTACGTAAGTGCACAACGTTTTTTTTTCTAACCTTTTTTTATCTTTTCATATTTATTGCACAGCATACACAACAATTATAGTTGCGAAACTGGTGTGCGTGTGTGAGGAGTAGAATGTAGAAGAATCATGCCAGGTCTGTAGGTATAGAGATGTTTGACACTTATTGCTCTCTACCCACCCTGCAAGGGAGCTGATGCCATGATACAATAATAGTAATGTGTCGTTGTTGTATTGTATATATTTTAGCCTCTATTACAATGATAAGGACTACAGAGGGATGTTCAGGACGCTAGAGAAAATGCACGCAATGTTGGACCAACCACCGGAAACTTTGAAGGAAATTTCCTTCTTGCAAATGTACGGCCGAGACCTCCAGGAAGCGCAGCGTTGGTGTGAAATGTACAAGGTCAGTTATAAATACCTATATTTGAAATCTTAATTTAAAATATCGTGTAGTATATGTTGTCTATGCAGCAGTGGGTTTTTAACGTCTGGGAGGTAAGGTTTTTATTTACTCACATTAATGTACATATTATGTTAATTTTTTAATTATTTTATTGCTGAAATGATTTTGAAATATCAAGCAGGCCCTAGAATTATGCATATTATACATACATATATTTTAAATGAGAATTAAACATGGAACTAAAATTAAATAGCAAGAAATTCGAATATTTTGATGAAATACTCGAACTGGCCACACACACACAAATGTAAATATTTTAACTTTATTATAATAAAGTTAACTAAAATGGAATAAATGAAATAAGGAAATTTTTCAAAAGAAAGCTCATATGTTAACGCTCATTAATTTGGTACATACTACAGACAAAGGATACATGGATTTATAGCCGGCGTAGTTAATTTGTATTGTTGAATTAATATCCTAATTATATTTTCTTCTTATATTTTCAAGGAAGAATTAAAATTATATACATTTAATACATAAATAAATTACTCTATTCGTCTATAATTTTATTTGGGTCGTATTTTGTACGGTACTCTACATTTTGTCGGAAACAAAAAAATTACATAGTCTCATGTACATACATAATATGCTTACTATTTTGAAAGGGTAGGAGTCTTGAAAAAGTGCTTAAACAATATACACATTTAATGTTATATCGTACATGAAATTTGTATAGTAGGTTTGTACACATTAAAAAAGCATACACGTGACATTATCAGGAAACGAACGAGGACCGTTACTTGAACGAGGCGTGGCACATCTACTTCCACGTGGCGCGGCGCATCGGCTCGCAGTTCAAGGCGCACACGTCGCTGGAGCTGCAATACGTGAGCCGGCGGCTGCACGCGTGCCGCGACCTGCAGCTGGCGGTGCCCGGCTCCTACGTGCCCGGCGAGCGGCTCATCCGCATCGCGCACATCAACACGCACCTGCAGGTGGGCGGGGCGGCGCGGGGCGGCGCGGGGCGGCGCGGGGCGGCGCGGGGCGG
>DWFO01005730.1:0-10338 GCA_018246595.1 Mimoniades nurscia nurscia
GTCCGACCCGGGAATCGAACCCGGGACCTCCCGTTCGGCAGTCGCACTCGCAACCAACACGACCATCGAGGCAGTCACACGACCATCGAGGCAGTCTACGCTTATAATATTTTAATAGATGCTTCTAGAACATAATCCACCATCTCGACCTCGTGCATATATCAAAATTATAAGACAGGCACACGACCGAGACATAAATATGCATTTACACGCATAATTTGAAAGTCGACGTGTCGACATTAAACATGGAATATGCATCGCTGAATTCAAGTCTCCCAGCAAATTTATAGTTGGAAATTATGTGATTGGAAATAATGGTACCGAAGCATTAAATTCAATAAATTCCATGCAATAGAGAGGAATAATGCTCTTATTGTGTAAGTAAAAGTAAAGTGTTTTGGCATATCTTGACAATTGAAATTTATTTAGGTAGGTAGGTACCTATTTTCAGATTCTAATTTAATAAAGAATACTTTGAGAGAATACAAAACAGCTCCTAATTTGCATGTTGGGTTAAGCGAAATTTATTATTAAAAGTAAGAAAATTACTTTACTATAAGTTTTGTCTCATTTTTTTTTACAAAACGACTATCGTTACAGATCATTACCACCGTTTACCAAAACAGAAATTGTTAATAAAAATATAACAGTTCTTAAGGAAAGAAAGAAAAGCACCATCTAGCTGTGTAACTAATTACTAAGTAATGTTAATAATAAACTGACCTCAAAAAAGAACAGCAATTTGAACAATACACAATTTAAGACCTAAAAGAACTCCCGTAGGGATGCCCACATCATAATGCTTTTTACCACAAAACTAAACACTGTAACTAAGCAGAAGCTACCCTTTTGTGGCGAGTATAGTATCTGACAATAGTTTGTGAATTTATTTTCCTTCAATACAATGTGCAGTATCAACCGTATCCCGAAAAAATAGAAAACAATCAGTCGAAAGCCCCCCGCGGATCAATTTGTAATGACAAGCAAAGGTGCAGCGGACTCTTAATCTGTCCTACACATAGTTGGTAAAACCTGTGACTATACATTTTCACCTTTTACGCCATACACAAAAGGGTCGGTAAATCTATGGAATGCTCTAAAATAAAATTGTTTTAAAACCAAAGTACAACTGCACTTTTAAAAAGTATGGTACTGTAAAAACATTCGCATTAAATGTAAGGAGATAAAGTTCATTTTTGTCTAGTTAACTGTATGTATAAAAGTGGTCCAGGAGACACTTTCATGTATTTATTTTTATTTTTTCATCCGTGAAGGATCATTACTGTGCATTGTTGGATAATTTCACGCATTTGGTGACACTACGGGCGTTATGGAAGAGAATTTAGCGGGAACTCAGCTTGTAAATGTTTCGTACGAATAAGGGCAGCCATTGTTGTCAACGATTTTAGTGTTTTAATACTATTCTTTGTTAAACGAAATAATGGTATTCCGCTGTGCAGTTCATGCGGTTCAATTGTGGTGTAGTAACACTTTATTATACGTTTTGAATAAAAAATGTTAACTTTATAACTGTTTAAGAAAGTGACAAGATTTTTCACAAAAATAATCTTCATATATGTGATTATATTGATAATAATATAAAAGAAGATAATAATACATATATAAGAGAAGTTTTGAAAGAAAAGTTTTACGTAATACCGAAGTTCTACTTAGGAGCATATACCTAGCCTTTTTATAAATATATCATTGTTATTTCTTATAAAATAGCGACCGCATATCATGATATGCCTGTCTATTTACGCATTGGATACATTTTGTAAGAAGGTACAGAATCTAAAGTAATAATTATTTCAACAAAGTTTGGATGTTAAATCCATCAGGCAGAAATAGTATTATCGGAAGAAATTGAGTCGGACAGCTGTATGCATCCAACAATAAATTGAAAGCCAATGTTTGCAACGAAGAACATGGCATCGTATAGAAATGGCAAGCAGACCTAAATGATAGCCCAGTGGCTTGCGCATGTACACATAACTGTATAAAAATAAACGATACAAAAATCAATTACTTGAAGATATAATTATATTGCTCCTTTCGTTCTATATGCTTAGTTTATAACGACCAATTAGTAATAAGTTAAAATATTAAGACAATAATGCAATATTAAAAAGCTGGCTAACTGGCTTCTTGTCTGTATTACCCAAAGTGGTAGATAAGAGTAATGTAATTTACTTTGACGATTCTATGTTATATTTTACGTCCCATCATGGAACAGACGGTGAATTTACTGCTATATACCGGGCACAAATTCAGCCGGCACTACGTTCTCCTACTAGGAATCCTAACTAAGATAAACCCGATAGTATCTGAACAGCGATTGAACTCAAGACTTTTCGATCAGCAATCGCGCTTACAACCTAACCAGTCAAAGACACTTGTTGAAATCTTGATCGTGACATTTCTATTACATATCTAATCTGTGGTTATATGGTACATGCGCTTGCGCATTTAAGCCTCGTGCGCTGACCATTCGCTGAGCAACGAGTCGCTAATCCCTATCGCGTTTCGGATCGTGTAAATAGGATGACCAGTTTTGGAGAGAATTTTATTGCGCACAAATTTGTTTTTCATCCGTAAATTGTATCAAAATATACCGCGTTAAACCAAAATATTACAGATACTCGAGTTATGATCAAGTAACATTCAACGCCAACAACAGTGCAATATTTATAATTTTATTGAATAAGTATATGATAATGTGTTCTACGTTTTATTTATATGCATCTAATTTTAATGTTTCGATTTCAATGCACAACAATTACTATTTTAATATTATTTCACAACTTCATTTGTAAAAGATTCACTATTACCATAAATATTGACAGGAGCTATAATGCTTCGACAAAAATCCACTTGATCAAAGACATATGGCTCCCGATATATTCACGAGACGGTAAGATAGAAAAAATAAACAAGAACCCGCCTATACACATCTGGATTAACACTTTAAAGGCCCGATGCATTCAAATAAAATAACCTTCGTTCCCGTGAGGTAACAAGTAGAAATCTCTAAACGACAATGAGATTTAACAAGCACGAATAAAATATCGACTTTGAGGCGACATTATACCCTACCGTTCTATCCTGACCTGCCCACTTTGTTCACAGAAACCTAGACACTATGTAAATAGACCATATTTTCCACATGCGTCAAGAGATTGAGGGGTCGAGTACAATCGGTACAGTATACAGTCTTGCGCTATTTACATCTATCGAGGTTTTTCGTATAATCGAGTAATACCTATTTGAATTGAAAATATGGGACGCCTCTTGGGAAAAGCTGTTGTGGAAACAGGTGACAAAGACATCTGTAGGCGACCTCAGTGTTTTGTGCAGGTCACCTTCACCGTTACAGTTGATCTGTACAGGTTTCTATAGTATCGCCAAATTATTTATGTGATACTGATATTACTTACGATTCTACATGTGTGAAAACTGTGCTGGTAGAATCCACTTGGGTAGAGAGATTGCCATGTTAGCTGTTTTATAAAGCTGTTTACCTGTATCCAATTTAGGCAGATATTTTTTGGATATCAAAGCGTAACCAACGATGACTACTAAATCAAAGTTATATTCCTTTTACTTGTATCCTAGAAGGACTACATTAGACCTGAATAAAGTATGGATTAATAACATTGTAATATTTATAATAAATAATCTATCAATGTTTTTAAGTCCACGTAACCAAAATAGGGCCGAACCTAATCAACCATTTCCATTGTAGCATTATAAATTGTCCTCCAACAATACTTTCCCAATATCTGCATAAAATATTCCCAACAAAACCGCCCTGACCTTTTCCCAATGGACATTCACATTGGAAACTTGGTAAGGGTTACTCACATTGATGATCATGTATTTGATGCTGGTTTCTGAATTTTATTGTGTGTAGTATTTGCCTTTAGCGAAATTCATCGCACAGATATTAAACAAAGACATAAGGATAACGGCTTCCTAGCCTCACCGACCAAACCCACCTCGCCTGCCATGGTGCACCTTGCTATAAAGCAGACCAAGATTTGACGACAAGCTTATGGCGATTAAGCGCAGCTTATCTTGGCTCAACGATATGCCCTGGCCGCCGCTGGGTGGTAAAGTATGAGGAATTACAACCTGTGCTATTCAATCCTCAATCGGAATATCCAGCATGGTTATCGTCGACAAAAACCCGTTAAGGAAGTAATCTAACGGAAAGGAAGGGTACCCAATGGAATACGACAGGCAGGTGATTTATTATTGATTTATTTTATTTATGTATGATAAATCAAGTAATTGATATTGTTTTGCTTGAATCGTATTTTCATGTTTGGCCTATGCTGCATTACTAAAACGTTTTAGAGGGATATTATCGATTCAAAATCGGTGTACAAATGCAAAATACGAGTATGTGAAGGATCGAATGCTTGAACGTCATTTGGAATCCGTATTTACGAGTAGATTTTTGATAGAATCAACACGCGGCCTCTGTGGAGTGTTGTCCGCGATTTCGATAATGTTTTCCCCTCTTATACGAGAGCTCGTTTGAATGTCAAGTAAAATTTAGTTTACCAAAGTTGCGGCACTCAATACGCTCACGGGAAAGTTATAGATTGTTACTGTGGAGTGTAAGTAAGGGTTGCGAGGTCTGATTCGATTTTTTGTGTACCAACTGTTATTTATTGACCTTGCGTCTATTGATTCGGTTGGTTGTGGCAGCTGTATTAAAATTTACGATTCTTAATTTAAACTTTTCGGTATCACCCAACTGTGTATTTGAATGTTGTTACGTAATGTAACGTTATTAAGCAATCTTAATACTCATCAATATGAGTAAAAGGTAGTTTGTGCAGACCAACGTGAAACTAAACATTTAAAAATCTAAAATAGGTACATATTTTCTCCAAGTCTATCCGCGATGACGGCGATTTAATATAAGTGTTACGAGTACATACTCGTATTATGGCGACAGTAGGTACCTAATATAATATTGACATAAAACGTACATTTATTTAACATATTTATTGTATAATAATTATGTGTATTTAAATTGTACGCATGCAATGCCGTGTATTAAAATACTTCATAGAAGCTATTATAAAACTATTAAAAATTAGTATTTAATTTTATCTTTCACGCGTTATTTTATCTTTATAAAAGAAGAGTATCCAAACTTGTTGTTTTTGTCTATTTCGATTTTAAATAATCCTAGACCATTCCATTACAATCGTAGACATTCCCATTACAGTAAATCAATCTTAATTGTGAAGAAACAAGTTTTCGATTATTGTTTAAACTCGACCTTAAACTAAAACGTTAAAAGACACTTGACTTTTAAATTTTAAAACACCGCACGCGGTGTCTTTCAACATATACCAAAATATACGACCTTTACTTTAAACATATTTGTATACAACTACAGATCTAAATTAAATGGTCAATAGATGTACAGTTTAATAAAAATGATATATAAGACAGAAATTGTTATCACGTAGGCCGGAACGTTGCGAACAATAAAAGTAATTTTTATTAGTAGCAACCCTTCATGTTAATAAATTAAAAAGTTAGGTAGGGCTTAAACAATGGTACTTCACCCTTTCACGTGGATCTTAGTTTTGTCACCCTTAGTAATGGAACGTCTTAGGGCTACCCATTAACAATGGATGAAATGAATTTTTCTAATAAAGATGGAGATTACAAAAGTATTTGTGTCAATTAATTATATTTATTCAATCGATAATGTTTAATTAAATACTTGAAAATAATAATATAAGATAATGAGAGCCTTAAAATAAAATAAACAAAGACAGACATATTTATTTTTCTATATTGCCTGCCTCTTTGGTATTGTTGGTTGCACGTGCGAATGGCGATCGGGAGGTCCTGGGTAAACGTAACTGGTGGAACGTGGGAGTGTTCTGCATTCCCCTGCCTATCTCTTTGGGGATTACAGGCGTGATGTTACATTTTTTTCCTAAATACGTTTAAACTAATCTCAAATAGTAAAATTATATTAACAGTACACATCATAATTTCTTGCACTATTTCGATAACGATTACGAATTACAATAATTACACAAGTATATAGAAATACGATTTAACAATGTTATCGTGAGCACTATAAATCGAGATGAAACATTCCCCGTTAAGCGACAACCCTACCTCTAGGGTTGCTGATTGGGTGCTTACAAACAGTTCTCGAGTACCCGAATTAATTTTTGAGAACAAAATCCATTAGCGAATGAAGCTTTTTTTACTCATTGTTTAGGGTTGTCCCATAATTTACGCGAAACTCGATTCGAGCCGTTTTTAAGCGATGGGGCGGTCGCGACTTGGGTGCAATCGATGTAATTATAAACAAAACTATTTTGAACTTTATTTTTATGATACTAAAATTGAAATTCAACGATGTGTTTGTGACAGGGGTACTAAACTGTTGGTTTCAAAGCATTTTCTTGTCAACTCTATGATTTATACGGTCCAATTGTTTATAGCGTAATGCGTGTAAGAGAATATTTCTATTTGTATACGTTTTATGGTTTTTGTGCGCGTCCACATTTAATTTGGCATTGTATCGGTGGCATTTATGGCTTGGTTTTTGTGGGACCGCCTGGTTATTTGTACTCACTCGTTTGTATTTAGAATTCTGTTTTGTAATAAATATATGAAATTGTATACTCGTATTTCTGCGGTCGTTTAATGATTGCTTAGGTTTTATGAAAGAACATCATAGTTTTATGGCTGAACCTTTATTATTTGAAGTACGTAGAGATGTTAGATATACAGCTGAATTTAATTTATTCTATGTTTACATGTGTAATAGTTCGATTATTATTAAACATGGACACTAAAGTTTTAATTTATTAGCGGATAGCAACAAAGATAAAATTGATAAGTCCTTTAATACATATTACAGATTTACTTTTCTTACAATCAAAAATATGTATGTTTTAAAATAACAAAGCACAAAACAACTCATGTAAACAGATTGAAAATTAACATCGAAAACAATCATTCATTCATTCGTTCAATGGCCGCCATATTTACAAGTTATTAAAAAAGCGTGTACCGGCCAATCGTAAACATTGCTTTGTTTCCGAGACATCAGCTGTGTACATTCGCGCAGAATAACGTAATACCATTCTTTATTCATGTAGGATAATCCACACAATAACCTGTGTGTGTGCCGATCAAAATAACTATAAAATACAATAAGCGGCTTATACGTGTACCCTAATGTGCACGACTGTCCCGAATGAGAAGGGCGCTATTTGCAATATGAGGGAAAGGGACCAAGTATGAATCGTTAGAATGAATAATTTGTTATGGCTTTTCATGTATCGATGGATTGTGGACCTAGTCGTATGTATGAGTGAATTTTCAAAGGTTAACTTAACAGTGTTCTTCGAATTTTTGATGTTTCAAACCAAAGTTTCACAAGACCGAGATCCAGTGTTTATAATATTAGAAATTCGAGAATAATTTTGTCTGTAATGTTTTCGTATCAAACCAGTTGCATCGATTGCAATATAATTTCAGATAACTGAGATCCTGAAAATTAAGGCAAGCTAGGTTATATTCTTTGTTTACTTATTTTTCTTAAAGTTGTAAAAGTTTAAAATAAATTTCAGTATTATCAAGTACATTTCAGAACGCAAAGTGAAG
Source organism: Mimoniades nurscia nurscia (assembly GCA_018246595.1). Lineage (NCBI taxonomy): Eukaryota > Metazoa > Arthropoda > Insecta > Lepidoptera > Hesperiidae > Mimoniades > Mimoniades nurscia. The sequence continues at coordinate 7,663 of DWFO01005730.1, forward strand.
AGTTTTGTAGTTATTTTTAATTATATCCCTCGATTAATTATACTTATTGTACATGGATAATATGGACGAAACACGACAGGTGTTTAAGAAGAGAGATATTTGGCACTCTGTGCTCTCTGCCTACCTCGCAAGGGAGTGGAGATATGTATGTATGTTAAATAAGGCTTAAATACCATTTTAGAAGTAAATACAATGATATTTGATTTTTATTACGACAATAATGTGAATTTTCACTGGAACTGTACTATAGTGCACTATCTATAACATAGAACGGGCGGTTGGTTATATGAATTTTGAATTTGAATTTGAATTGGGAATTTCAAAATGGTGGTCCATTGTTACCAATTAGGTGAAGTGTAGCGTTCGGAGCTGTAATCCCATTGGCGTAGTTGAACATCGTGTTTTTATACAACATTGAGCGCCTAAACGTTGAGAAAATATCATTTATTGCAACGACGTTTAAAGCTATTCAGGTCATTCTATGAGATATTGTTTGATTTTTATATCTGCCTTTCATCGCGTTGCGGGAATGTTGTGATCGAAATTACGTATCTTTATTTATTTCTACTCGTATCGTCATGTACAATTTATAATCCCTGGGGTGTACAATGTTATAGAGCTTCGTATAATAAATATGTGCTTATATGTAATACACTGCCTCGTTGGCCGTGTTGGTGAGTGCCTCATTGGTAGTGATGGTTGAAAGCGCAACAGCCGATTGGCAGGTCCTTAGTTCAAATCCCCAGTCGGATTCCACTGGATTTTTCTAATTTAAATTTTCTAGTTGTGGCTCGGAGTCTGGAAATAGGCAATAGGCTCATCACCTATTCCATGGTGGGACGTAATCGTAACTGGTGAAACGTGGTAGAGTACTACATTCCTCTGCCTAGCTCTTCGGAAAGTATAGGCGTGATGTTACATTAACTATAACTTGCTCCCTTTGTTTGGTCTAAGTAAAAACTAAGTCTTTTTTTTTATAATTGCAGTTACTATTGTAATTTCATAAGTCCTCATCATCTTCAGCCTGTCTTGGTCCACAGCAGGACATAAACTGACGGATATTGGCCCGTTACCCGAAATCCCCACGCTGGGGATAGCAGAGCACGACTTTTCACACCGTCTACACTACTGTCTATCGACGTCTAGGCGGTCTAGGGCATTTAGCGGTGCTTACGTAGACTACATTCCGCGATCTACCAGCGCCGGATTTAGTCGCAACTTACGAGTACTACACCCTGGAATCCCGACATGGGATTGGGGAATGTATTCTTCCTCCGCCCCGACACGGAATTCTAAACGATAAAATTATTGATACTTCGAGACTCAAGAAAGTCTGTCTCTATACAGACTTTCTAGACTATTCGTATTTTGTACCTTTACCGTTTCAAATACCTTTGAGTCATTTAGAAAATTTAAAAACGCGAGTACGTCCACCATCCGATAAAAATCAAATATCTATTTGCTTATGAAATTAAACGTATCATAAACAGATATTATCAGTGACAACGCAAACATCCAGCCAACACAAAGCTGTCGCCACAAAAAACACAAAGCGACGTCCGGATCCGTCTTCCGATGACGTCACGGCTTAGGACAGTCGCACAGCTGCCCTTTATCGCGATCTAAAGCCCGGCGTACATTTAGCGAAAATACTTATTTATCTTAAATACGATCAGGATTCCCTAATCTGTCCTTTGTGTGTTTGTATGTTTGTTTCGTATCATATCGAGGGATGTTTTTTGTGCAATTAGTTCGGAGATTTGGGTGTGAATTCAGATTGGAGATACCTAATGTCTGATTAAGGGCTTTATTCGATTGGTTTTTTGTGGTGTCGCGAAGGGCTTTTGTGTTGGCATCGGTAGCTCGTAATACAGAGTAGATTTGTTTGGATTCACGTTAAATGTATTATCGAGTACCGCAATATTATTTAGTGTCAAATAATTAAATATACCTCGCTTTGACTGCGATGAAAATATCGTGAAGGAATCTTGCGTACCTACATGTGTGTAGCCGGCGGCATTATGTCACATTCAGTAGTAGAATTATTAAGGGGTCTGATGTTGATGATGATGATAATGACGTCATGACGGTGATGTTACAGTATGACTCACATTTTGTATTTACAAGAAGCACGAGAAATCAGACAAAGTTTTGATTTAAAGTTCTGTTCGAATTTTATTTTGCATATAAGTATCTCCTGTTATTATATGTAAAAGTTAATAGATATTTCTGTTAGTTCCACGGAAATATAATATTCGCTTTCAATAACTCGAAAAATATTAACTGTATAGCTTTAAGAAATGTAATGTCACGTCTGTAATCTTCGAAAAGCTACGCAGAGAATTGTAGTGCCTACACTCTCACGTTTCACCAGTTACGTTTACGCCCCACTACGGAATAGGTGGTGAGTTTATGGCCGTACACTGAGTACATATCCAGACCCCGAGCTACTACTAGAAAATCTAAATTACAAAAATCCAATAGACCGAGACCCAGGAAATTGAACCCAGGGTTGGCAAACGCGTTTGAAACCTGCACGATCCACGGGGCAGTCATATAATTTAACTTTATATGCATTTTAATACTGATATTATATTTAAAGAGATTCTGATAAAAAATTAAAGAAATAGAAAACATAAAATATTTTCATAAGCGACATCAAAGCAAGAAAACTTT
>DWFO01005731.1:0-10338 GCA_018246595.1 Mimoniades nurscia nurscia
TAACTGGTGAAACGTGGGAATGTTCTACATTCCTCTGCCTACCTCTTCGGGGATTACAGGCGTGAAGTTACTTCATTATTGTTATAACTAAGAGAATTATTTTTAATAAAATATTGAAGGCCTACATAATGCAATAAATACATAATCTGAAGGTTAAATTGTGTAACGTAGCTCGTATTTTATTTTATTTTAAATAAAACGTATTTGTAGACAAATGGATATCACTATTAGTAGATTGCCTATAATTGCAAATTGAGTGGTAATTTGTTCTGAAAATACTCGTATATTACTTGGATTCTACAAAAGTTGAAAAACGGTCATCATCCCTTCAAAATCGGACTTCATACTTATTTATGTTTGATCTCATCACATGTGAAACATCAAAGCAACAGTTCCTTGACAAGTATACCCAAATTTTAAATAAATATGAGAAGATTATATTGAACTATAATTATAGTAACTTTACAATGTTATCTTTGAATTCATAGCGAAGAATATTTTATTTCTAAACAAGTATGTTGTTTAAAAGCGCGGCTCCCTTAATGTCAGAAAAGCGGGGATGTTTTTTATGTGCTCTCATTCATTTGTTTATTTATTCTTTATTGTTGTTCTTCAACAAGTTTAATTCGAAGTTATAAGGTTTTATACCTCTACTTGTACATTTAACAAAAAGGTATCCCCAATTAATATGTGAAGGTTAATCATAAAACATTCTTATGCTCTCCGAAACGTAAATTTCGAAAGTGTTTCGATGTGGCAACGTTGTAAAGGAAATTCCTTTGGAGGCTGAACTAAATTAAAATCCCACCAGTTTTAGCGGCTTCGGGTTTGTTTTAATTCCATTGCAATTTGGTTGTAGGTACTTGTGGTGATTTCATTGCAATTTGGTTGTAGGTACTTGTGGTGATTTCATTGTAATATTGTACTAGCTATTGTATGACTACGTTCCGGCGTAATGTTTTTTTTCCGACCCTTTTATCGTTCTACTGCTCGAACATGGGTCTCCTCTCAGAATGTGAGGATTAAGGCCATAGTCTGCCACGCTGGCTAAGTGCGGGTTGACAGATTTCACACGCCTTAGAGAACAATTCTTTTTTTTATTTGTTACATTACATTTTTCCGTTACAACGTGTAAGGTTACATTCAACATATCATCACGCCTGTATTTACTTCATAGGGTAGGCACTAGTGCGTAGTACACCCACGTTTCACCAGGTATGTTATACCTACCTAACAAGGAAGTGAGGATGAGCCTACGTGGCAGGATTATGAAGGAGCGTACCGGCCCGCGTTCTTGCTTTATAATCCTCATAAATACAAAAGTGATATTAGAATTGATGAATAAATGTTCTAGTTCCACTAAGGTTGTTTCAATAAAAGCTACAATTATAATTATTATGATATCACTCTGCCATGTCTGTTACGGGTTAGGAAGAGTGCATAAAGTTCTAGATATCTCTATTGATATTAACTTTCATTACTTTTATCATACACGCACTTCGGTTTCGAAGACTCGATTCTCCCAAGAGATAGTGGGTTTGTGACATTTTTTTATCAAGATAAGTCTTGGTCTTCCTCCGCACTTGCATCTATCACAATTTGCACTGTATATCTGTTTTCTCATCGTTCCATCTGCCAGCGTTTCTATAAGACTTTCGTACTTAAACCTACAGTTCAGAGACAAAATAGGTACTGGTAGTAACTAAATTACTAGACAAATTTCAACTATTCTCATTCAGAGCGAACACTCGTCTCTGTTGGTAGAATGATAAAAGGTTTGACGATAATTATAACATTTCAACCCTATCATGATCCGGATTTAGGTTAGGCCTAATTTAAATGCTCAATATTACTAACATTTAAAGGTGATCAGCATTTAATATGCGTTCATTGAGTTCCAATAGATATTACCCTATTATTTAATGTCAATTTACCAATCACATGGGCTTCGAAGTCTTTAATAATATTCACTGGTCTATGTATTTAATTATATCAATAATGTACAGTGCAAGTTGGGTGTCTCGTTGGTCTTGTAGTGGCAAACGCGACTGCTGATTGAGAGGACCTGGGTACATGAGTCGGGCAAAGTATTTTTGCGGTTATTCTAACATGACATTTGCAGTAGTAACTCGGAGTTCGGATTGTTTCAAACCAATGTATGGTAATAGGCTGATTCCCTTCTTCATAGGACGTACAATATAACTGGTAAAACGTGCTAGAGCTACCCTATCCCCTACCCCTTTGGTGGGCAGACGAATGCAGAACACTCCCACGTTTCACCAGTTACGTTTGCGTCTCACTATGGAATAGGTGATGGCAACACAGGCGTTATTTTGTCATATCATTTAAATTGAGTCGTTAATACTGTGCAGTTCGTATTACATTGTTGTTACCGCTCGCAGACAACATATTGTTTGGCTTAACATTCATACAGAACTGCTAAGGTAGATTACTCCAGAATAAAGATATAAATAGAGTTTTAGTATCACTATAATGTTACATACATATTATGTATATACTTGTGACTAAGCCGTATTACCTGTTTGACGTAAACGTTATGTAAGTAATAAGATGTGGCAAAGGAAACAATGTTATTATAAAGCTCTGTCTCATTATTAGCGGTATTACATTTGTAAACAACAGTTAAAGTATAAGAGTCCTTTTACTGCTATCACTTCGTAATAGTAATCTTTCGTAATGTTTATACGTTATGAAAGATCTGCATGTTATAAATTCTTTTATCATTATTATACATTTATGTAAAATTAATTATCCCACGGTGTATATAATAGTTACATATTTTAAATTTAATTTAAAAGTAATATTTAAAAATATTTTTTAAATCAAATATTGAATTACACAATATTAAAAATTTCATTGTCGAAAATCTTGCATAGTGGGGACAACACAATTGACGAAATACTATAGACCCTGCTTAATCATATCCTATGAAAAGTTTTCTTCAACGCTCATTTGTAAGGTTTTCCATTATTAATTTCGATCTTGTCAGATTCGATTCAATTTTACAATTTTACAGACAGACATGCTTTTGACTTGACTATTTTCTTATTTGCCATTCTCCATGAACCTTACCTGATAAGAAAAATATATTTATTATTTTAGTCCATATTTGTTCGAATGTAGTGCCTTGACGCAACTGCACTTGTAGCATAAATTCAATTGTAGCATATAGAAGGTGGATTTTCAAATAAAAGCATCGCGCTCCACACGCCCGACGTTCTCCTGTCGTGCGAGTTACGTCCGAGATATTGAAAATGTTACGTCTGGGGCTTGTTCCGCAGTCAAAATAATGGGTTCAGTGAGAAAATTGTGAATGGAACGAAATATAATGACTGGCCACACCAAGCGATCATTCTATAGCGGGCCTACTGTAAGACATTTCAGTATAGAATAAGTACACTTGTCAATCTGTTTGTAACCATGTCTCTTTGTTGTTATTTACAAAAATAAATAGAATAAATCTTTATATATAATAATCTGGTGTCACGATGTTTGTCCACGCTAATATCCGAAACCACTGAACCGCTTTCAATAAAATTTTGCAGATACGTATGGTTTGGTCCAACTTTTAAGATATGAGTTTTTATCTCTATTAGCAAACATAGGTTTTTTTACTGCGAATTTAAGTTTTTTTATAGATAAAGGCTTAAATTCACTTTTACGTTAGAATTACACAATTCACCTCAACGAATCCTATTTTCAGGTTGTTACTCAACCTGAAAATAGATGGCGCTGTGTTTAAATTGCAAATACACATTTCTTTTCATACTTCATATTAGTTAGTCCATGCGCCTCCATGGTCCATATAAACATCGTGCGTGTTCAGTTTTTTGCAAACTGTTCATTAATTGTTAGGCGGTAAAAGAAGTTCGCCGGGTCAGCTAGTAACAATATGCAATCGCTTTGAGAGTTATGAATGAGTGATAATATTCGAATGAATGAAATGTCGCTGGCAGTCTTGTTTCTGTCACTGTTAGCGCAATAAGTTATTTCGGTCTTTTGGTACCTGACGTGGCTGTTTTGTGATTGGTACAGATTATTTTACTGATCTATATATTACATTGCTTTCTCATTCTTATTTTTTAGCTGTAGCAGTGTAGCATGTTATTCTAACTTCACATTGTCACACATTTATAACGAAGCTCGGTTCTACAATGTTCTACTGAACAGTTCTACTGCCAATCAGTTTTATTGAGATTCAGTTGAAGTTAGACAAATCTGTGTTACAATACGATGGGTATGCGTTCAATATTAGAAATATGTGAAGCGATTGTTATTTTGCTTTCGAACCTTAGACTAGCAGTGATACCGATAATTTGATTTCGTTACCCTTTCTTTTATCGCCTCTCTGTTTGTTTATTTCGTAACAGAAGTTTTATTTCGTATCGTTATGCGGGGTAGTGTTTACCCGTTTGCAGTAAGCCTCTTATATCATTATATCCCGTACATCACCTTTAAATTCAGATACCTAATCTTCCCCTTTGAAATCACATCTCGGCTTACCTTAAAGAAGATTGACCTAAAGTATTTATCTGTTTTCATAGGACTCCTTTGAAATTGTAGTAACATCGGCGGGACTGAATAAAAAAGTTAATCCATCATGCTACGTCAAGCGGGTGTTACGCTGAGTCCGTCGTTCACATAAACATTCTGATTTTTCCGTCACGGAAAGGCCCTTAGGTATTTAAGAAATATTTACTATGAACCGAATTTTCATCTCGTAAATGATGTTTGAAAAAATTATGAATTTCGCTTCGAGAATTTGTTTTTAATACTCTCCATAAATATTTTTTTATCCGATCATCATTTTGTATTGTGTTACGAAACAATAGGCGAAAATGTTGTAAAGGAAAATATTCCTCTACATTACTAAATGTTTTAAGGAAATATGATCAAGAATATAAAATCTCACAATATTGTTATATTAGAATAATGGGTTCCATTTAGATAAAGATTCGTCTGAAAATATGGCCAGTAGTAAAACTTTTGTCTCTTAGCGCAGAGCCGACGAAATCTAATGTTAATTACGTTTGGTCGGAAAACTTTTTAAGGGGGATCCTGATTGAAAGTACCTAAACTTTTGCATCTGAACTGCTTAAATATAAATCTAAATTTATGATATAGGAGTTGGATATGCGCCGGGTGTATGGCAATAGCGTCACCACCTTTTGAGATCATGGTGAGAACGTGGGTGTGTATTACACTCCTCTGTCTACCTCTTCAGGAATTACAGCCGTGAAGTTAAGTCTTTTGTACATCACTACTAAACGCTTCTTTTATAGTATCATTTTAAAACATTTGTTTAAATATAATGTTACATTATACTAAATTTGTTTTAATATGTAGTTTAATGGGGGGATATATTTACATTAGAAATTACTAATTGAAAGATTGAAAGCCATCCGGCTTGCAAATTTAGCCTCTATTACAGTTTCCAAATGAAAGAGCACGTTAATTTTCGGCGGAGTCATGAATAATTCACTAACCGCAATTGTTTTAAATTTCAAATATGGAAAAGAAATGGAACGTTTTAGTTTCAAATTTGTGAATTCTGTGACTTGTTTGTGGTTTGTAACTTGTGTACGGGTTTGTCTATTCATCATTATCATCAGCTTATTCCCGTCTATTTCTAGTAGTACACCACTTATCTTCAACTCTTCGTATCCAACCGCTGCCAGCGACTTTGCATATATCGTCGCTTCATCTATTCGTACTTGGAGGGCATCTTACGCTATTATGGTTTGTCTGTTATCTGTTTCAAATGTAACCTTTTAAAATACACAGTGGAATCGCAAAACGAATTATTACATAGTGACTATTCGAATTTTTATTATCACGTATATTTCAAAAGAGTTGTTAAATTACTTACCAGTTTAGTTACTATTAAAGTTACACTAGTATTCCAATAACGAACAAATCACCGCAAGGCTCATAGTATAGGTAGACTAGTATAGGTAGTGTTAAAATATACCTCTTATAAAGTTGGGAAGCCCTTATAGCGTAGCTTTTTTAAAACCTATACAATAAAAGTAATATTTCGGGGCGTCGACAGGTATTATGTGAATACGTTTTAGATTTGGAAAGGTGAGGCTCGGCTCTATTGTCAGTGACTAACAGTTCATTGGTAGAAAGTAACTTGTTCACAGTGTAATAAAAGTGATGCAAAGTTACATATAAGTGAAATGTTTCCTATGGTTTTGTATGGAAATGCAGTAGGCGTGTAAGCATGATATTAAAACCTTAGGGAAGTTTTAATTTCAGGCAGAGTTATGTTTTATCTCACGAATTAATGTATTGGAGGGAAATAGTAGGTGTGCTAGGTAAACATTCGATAGTATGTTGTTTACATAATATAACATCGCGCTTGTAATTTCCCTAAGGGCGAGGCAGAGGAGTGTAGTATACTCACACGATTCTTTAGTGACGTTATACGTGACGTCATGGACGATCGGGACAGCCTATTGCCATGCATCGGGCACAAATCAGAACCATGTGCCATTATTGGGAATTTCAAGTTGGAAGGTGTAAATTGTGTTAAAATATTCTCACATATATACATATATCCAATTTAAACAGTTTGGTCAAATCCTCGAAATTTCCTCGTAAAGTTTTAATACAGTCATGACAGGATTCCGGCAAGCGTTGATACGGAGATCGCGACGCGTAAATACGTCGAGGGATGTGTCTGTTAAGTTTAAGTGCTGTGAAAGCTGCAAAAATAACTATACAAACTAGCGTGAACAGCTGGATACCGTAATTTAATCTGCTGTTACTAAAAGTCATAACTGAACTTATGTATGGTATTTTTCACTTTACATAATGAAACGTATAAAGAAGAAAAAATGAACTTTGCGTTTGAAAGTACATATTAAGTGTAGTAAACATTTAGCAAAAGGAATCTTAAAGTAACTATAAAAATAAAAAACAATACAATATAACGATTGAATATGTGATCTAATAACATTGTTTGTGGAAAAAGCGTTTGTTATTCAGGTGTCACGTTCTTAAATAACTCTTCATAAATAAAATTGCAGCATTTAATACACTGAATGAGAATATATAAAATTGTCATAATCATTATTATCAGTCTTTTGCAGTCCACTGTTGGGCACAGGGCTCGCCTGGGGGTTATGCCCACAATTCCCACGCTAGGCATGCGGGTTGGGTTCGCATGTATATAATACATCTTCATTTTTATTATACAGGTATAAATTAAAGCACTTACTAATAAATAAGGTTTTATGTGATGGGGATGTCAGAAGTCTCCGAAACCGGCGTGCATGTATGAAGAGAGTGATTAATGTGGATGAAGCACGACAGGTGTGTAAGAATAAAGATATTTGGCACTCTGTGCTTTCTGTCTACCCCGCAAGGGACCTGGCGTGAAGATATGTATGTATGTAAATATATAACAATAATAAAAGAATTTAGACTTAATACTCTAGACCTTAATAGCTATCAAGACCTTAATGGACCCCCAAGACAAATCGCTTTGGGATTGTATCGTTTCCTTTAATGAATTTATTATTCAACACATTTCGGCGATTTTCCACGAATTCTCTTTACGAATGTCAGAAACAATTTTAAATTATTACGTTATTTAATAAGAATCTCTCTAACCTTAGCTTTCGGAGAATTTTAATATTTTTCTTGGGATAAGTATTTTGTATCTTTTACTTAATATAACGAGATTACTGATCACTTCTATTACATTTCGTTTTCCGTTATCATTAAATATTCCATGAAAAATTTATCTTTGTTGCTTTTGAGGTTTAACAATATCTTTTTTATATACTGAGTTTTTCTAACGCAAAACTCCTGGTAATAGCACTTTGTTGGGATTTGTGCCCGATATATTGCAAAAGGGTCACTCCTCGGTAACATATGACATTTTCTGTCTACCACTTCGGTGTAACACAGGCCTGATAGTAACCCTTTTCAGTGAATTTCGCAGTAGCATTTACCTAATAACGATGTGCGCGACACATACACGCTTCACATATTCCTGTATGAAGTAAAGAGCCCGCACAAACTCTAGGTCCAGTCGTCTCATACATATATTCATGTGCCTAGTAAATCGTGCGTAAATTTCCACCCCTAAGGCGGTCTCTACAATGTATTCAGTATTTACCGTAACATTGCGTTTATCAAACCTCATTAATGGATTTTGCCCACAGTTCAGTCTACTATTCTTGTTGTAAAATTACACATATTACGGAGTAATACATTAAGATTTTTTCTAATTAGATAAGAAATGAAAGCATATTTTAAGTTTTTAGGTTACAAGTTTGAACAATTTTGTAATTAATAATAAGAAGGTATTTTGTTTGCTTGTAATTTTTTTGACTGGGTAACAGATAAGATAATTAATTCATAATTTTCTTACCATTATTTATAAGCGCGGAGATATTATATATATTACAAAATAGAATTAGAAATCATTTATATAGCTTAGTGATTATTATGAAATGATTCATTAATTGATTTTATTTCAATTAAATTGTAATTCAATGACTGGTACTTGACACAGTAATTGTCACAGGACCAATGGCAGATAGTATTGATTACAGCATTAAAATTAAATTCGCTTTTTCTCAAGAATGAGCACGAGTTTCCGAAGCAAAAATATGAGTTATATCGCTATATATAATATTATTCCCTGAACAATTTGTAACATCTGATAAAGCGTGCCAAATTCTCTTTGAAAACATTGTGAAGTGACTTGTGAACTCAGGAGCGGCGCACGACAAGTGTTACTTCGAAATTAACGCAACGCCCGTGTTGTAAACTTGTGATGGAGCGTGAGGCATCTAGCCCTCGGAGAGATAGGTAAGGAATTTCAGTTTAGGTATTAAGCGTTGTTTGAATGTTAAGACGAAGTTAATATAATCAATTCATCTAGTTTATATCAGAACTTCTGATTGTCTTTTAAGCGATTACGCCAAAAATTGTTTTCACTTAATCAAAGCGAAAGTCGCTTATATTAATACATATTATTAGCCTAGTATAATACATATTATTATATAGCCTAGTATAATACATATTATTAGCCTAGTCTGGCTTTGAATTCACCTTTCAACTGCAGGGGTCCTGGGTTGAAATCCTGGTGCGCACCTCTTTCTTCACAATAGTATGTATGTTACATAAGTTAATATAAACATATTAATCTGTAATCCCCTGTAATCCCCTGAAGGTAGGTAGAGAAGTATAGTATAATCCCGTGTTTCACCACTCACGTTTACGTCCCACTATGGAATAGTTTTAACAGGACTACAGCTGCAGCTGCAGACCTGCAGCTGTAAAGGAGTAGGAACTCAATGTTCTCTACGAGGTCTGAATTAAACTTGAAAGTATAGAACAATGAAAACATTGATACTGGTAATCACGATTATATTTCGAGAAGTGCTATTGAATGCTATTAGGAATTGGGTATAATCGTTGAAGCAATAGGTACCAATGTCACATTCATTTTGTTAGCCGTGACGCGCCATTATTCCAGATCTTTTCAAAGCGTGCGAGGTTCGTGGGATTTTTCTATTGTCATTATGTAACGAGAATAAGAAATCTATGGAGTACCTCTTAGTATAATTTTATATAATGTTTTACTTTAATTAATAACCGAGGCCTTGTATTAAGGAGTACCTCCGTGTAAACTTTTGTTTCATTTTTTTCATTACAACAACATAAAACGACGAAAGTTTTTTTCACTCGTGTAGTAAAATATGGTACATTATAAAGTAGATTTTAACATATTTTTTCAAGTGAATTGATGATATCACAAAAATTGCTTATAAATCAAATTAAAAAAAATCACGACAATTTTCATTATCGGTCTTTTTTGACATTTTGAAGTCTTTTGTTATTTTTTTGATATTTTGAAGTCGATCATTAATACCTATCGGAATATTAACGAGTAAAGCGAGAATAACTTGAATAGTTAGCAAACCCGAAGAAATTCATCCAAAACTTCAAGGTAATATTGGCGGATGGAAACCTATTCGTATTTGAAGCTCACTCTTCGGGATTGACGGATAAATGAAAATCGAATTGAGAAGTTTAAACAGGTGGCGCGAAGCCAAAATAAATTTCCATTTTGATAATATCTGGAATGGATTTTAAGAATGCCATTGTTATTCTACATAAAAGTCAGTATTTAGCGTTATAAATAGATGAAGTTTATCCAATGTAGAACATTATTAATAAAATAATATTAATGTGGATAAATATTAAAAGACTTAATAATAAAAAAAAAAAGTAACTTCACGCCTGTAATCCCCGAAGAGGTAGGCAGAGGAATGTAGAACATTCCCACGTTTC
>DWFO01005732.1:0-10337 GCA_018246595.1 Mimoniades nurscia nurscia
CCAGACTCCGAGCCACTACTAGAAAATCTAAATTAGAAAATTTAGTAGTGTCCGACCCGGGAATCGAACCCGGGACCCCCCGTTAGGCAGTCGCACTCGCAACCAACATGACCAACGAGCCAGTCAAGTAGTCAGTAAGAAAGGAAGCTATTATAAAGCCCTTTACACACCTGTGAGTTGCTCTTGATGACAACTGAGAGGCACGAAGGCTAAGCTTGGTCAGCGACAGACTGAAACCTTAGCCCTTGTCATTCTGAGGGCGACGCGTGTCGAAAAGTGTAACTTTGAATGAATGTATTAATAATTTAATTTTACTACGTTTTTGAACAACCTATTTAATAAACCAACATGATCTATGTATTAACTTAACCAAACTTTGATAAGTTTATTCTAAATTACAAATTTCGCAGCACCGATTTGTTATTTACGGTATGCATGTACGGCGTATGTGAAGGCATTTTATAAAATAACACTGGTGGTGGATACAGACATATCTGTCGTTCCGGATGAAAGCGGACATCTGGAAAGCACTTGTCGCTGAACCTTCTGAATTTTTTCCAGCGAAGGGCGGGGTGTGGGGCGCCAGTTGTTTCAGGCAGGATACTCTGCTAAGCTAGTATGTTTTCAGCGCCCGACGCGGTAGCATGTGTTAGAACGCTCCTCTGTACACGCGATTACTCTTTGGTAAATAAATCGACGTATAATCGGAAAACAATTTCTAAAATAATTACATCATTCTCCGTACTACGTTATTAAGTGGCTCAAGTCGGACGAGAATAACGTAGCCTGTGTTCTTTATTTAAATTTTCGCGTTTTTTTCCATACTGTTTTATGTTATTGTTTGTTTCTTTTTGTGATATTTAAACCAGATTTTTGGCTTGGTGTGAAATTTGAATTTACAATAATTTTGAATTCCTTCTTTTATTGAGTGCAGTTGAAGAAAGTTGATAAGGCGGACGACGTAATCGGGTAAGCATTTTGTCTAATCTTCGTTTAAATTTATATCGGATGCTGGAAAATGCCGAAAATATGTTCTGCTTATCTTATTAATATGGCCTTGTTTGCTTTGTACTACGTAATTATCATTTTTCATAGCTGCGTGGTAAAATATTTATTTTACTCATTTTGAAAATCGAAGCTGAAAAAATCTTCTTAATCATAGTCACACTAAAATTAACTTTTTAAATTAAATCTTTTGCAATTAGTAATGGAAACATACTAGCATTAACAAAAATGAATATTGAATTTATTTTAAATAGTCATATAATATTTAATTTTAATATCCATAAAAGCTTGGACGTGGCAAAATTGTTTAATAACAATAATTATTTTATAGTCTTTTTTAGTAGTTAGAAAATCTATTTATTTAATCAAGTAAGATAATAAGCTTTAAACATTTTTTATAGCAAGAGTAGAGTAGCCAGTAATTTCATTATTTATAGGTATAGTTAATTTTTATTGAAATTCATTACATTATTTTATTTTATAAAAATGTTTACATTATTTTTTGGTGTATACTTTGCAATTAATTCTGTTTTATTGTTAATTATAGTTAAAATGTTATTTGAAATATCCATATCGGATACTTCACTATCGTAGAGTCATCTAAAGTTTTAATTAAAAAAACTTCAAATGTCCTTTTTTAAAAGAAGCAACACCTCTTTGAGACAAAAGTTAATAAATTTACTTGATGCAAAAAAAATCTCCAAAATTTTGTGTAATATTTTTTTGTGTAAAAAAACAGATACAATTGTTTCTCCTAACTTAGAGATACTTTCGTAATGAAGGCACTACTTGATTCGCTAGGAAATATAAATATGTATTTCCAACTTAATAACAATATACTTGAGAACAGTTTTGCAAAATTATTATGTTTAAATTTTACTTAAAGCTGACAACATCTATGAAACAAAACGATTTGTTCTCCAGATATATTAAGTTGTGAAGGTATCCAAAATTTAATTAACATGAACTTCATCTTACTTTCTTTTTACGTAAGCCACACGAGATACTTTTGCATCGGGAAAAATTTAGTTACTGTGTTTATCCAGTTGGAGATTTCTGGAGATTTTTTTTATCTCATTTCACCTCGGATATATTCTTTGTTTTATTAAATTACAAAAATAAATCGTGTAAAAAGAAATGATTTTAAAAGTTAAATAAATGTATGCGAATTTAGTTTCCTTACATTTTTCAAATGACTTAATTAATATTTAAAACCTGTTATTTTATCCAGGACATTTGCAATGGTCGACATGGTCTATGAATACATGTATGAATCGCACACAGTTCTAACGCGGTGGCATGTTACTAACGGAAAATGAATGGAAAGTTTTCATCCGTGTCCGTACATCGGAACGCGGTTGAAGCGATCTATTACGATTAACAACGATACCCAGCAATCATTAAAACCCTGTCGCAGGCTTTGAGGTTGTTCAAAATCTTCCCCAGCCACTAAGCTACTAAACTTTCACTCTGCATTTTAGTTGCCTGGTCGAGTTACTGCACTATAGACCTCCCCGAAATACTGTTGTTAATACTACATATTTGCTTTCGTTTTATTCTGATCGATGAGCAGTTTCGTAAGGCTCCATTATTTTAATAATAATAGACTTGCGTTTGACTACAGTCTCACCTGATAGTATGCGTGATGTAGCCTAGGACGTAACACGCTTTCCTAGAAACTACCCATTCGTTCTTACCTGAAATAATTCCCAGGAAAACCAGACACCGGCAGAGAGCTAAACTCTTTGGCGGTCATATGAAAAGTTGGCATTACCATTGGGTAAGTACAAATTAATTAAATAATACGCTGTTCTTTGTCGTGCTCCGTTACTACCTACGTATATAAGATACGTTGCCAAGTTGTTCAAAAGTTGAAAACTTATGAACTCTCCGTTACTTTAAGTATGCAAAGTGGGAACCGCATAATTTACCTTTGACGTGAGTGAGTACAGCTCTTAGCGTAACGAGTATAGCTTCATGTATTTGGAACTATTAACTTTTAAGTACCGAGGAACAATTCACGGCGCGTACGTTTTGCCTCTTGTGTTAGATTTGGAATGAACTTGTAATACGATATATCAGGAGAGCGGTTGCTGTTTAATTACTCAACTAGCGCTTTATAATTCAACGGTTATAAGACATTCGAAATTTGAGTTTCTAAATTTGAATAAATGTCTTTTGTTTGTTGAAATATTTATTGTTTTAAATAACAACCGTATTCACAGGTTTCGTGTTTTGTTTACTAAACAAGACGAACTTACAATATTGTTTTGAGGACTACTGTATATTTTAATAAAACATTTATATGAATTATTTATTCTTTTTCAAGGGAATCACGTAATCAGTTTTGGATCACAGTTATTATTAATCTTTTCTATAGTTCCGCCGTTGTATCCGAGTCTTCTCAAAGAGTGCGAGTAGTTCGTTTTTAATTAACATTTATATGTAATAAAATTATATGTACTCGTATATTACCTCACCATAGTAGGTACAGGCTCTATCTATTTCGGGATTAGATGATTGTGTGTGAAGATATCCCAATACAATTATTGATTTATTTGTGAATATTGCTATAATACTTTTATTAAATATATTATGGACACAAAAGTACAAAAGTATATAAATTAAGCCACGAACAAAAATACATATATCAAAATTCGTACCTACATATGTTTGTTCATAAATATTTTTTATCATGACATTTAAAAAATATTTTACTTCTAAATTATCGATGATGTCGAATAAAGGGTTGAATTTATACACACACGTCTATTTATACATTACATGTCTCGTTGGTCCTGTTGGTTGCAAGCGCTAGAGGTTCTTTGTTTTAAATCCCGGGTCGGGTACTTTTCGATTTTTCTAACTTATTATTAGATTTTAAAAGTATGTATCGTTACAGCAATAATAATCATACATATAATATGATTCGCGTCACATTCAAGTTTTCCTTATATCTTTGCCTACAGTAGATGGCGCCACCAGTACCTACACACTATTACACAAAAGCACACGAACACTCACACATTAGCACATAACATTATTAGATTGTAATGGACAATTTAAGATTTTATAAGGTTTTTTATCTAGCAATAAGTTGATTTATGAAAAGTATGAAGAGCAGTTTTTTAATAGATATAGGCACACTGTGATAAAAAAAGACAATGGCAATATTCTCCTTCTTTTTCGACCCTTTTAATCGTTCCCGTGTTGGAACACAAGTCTCCTGTTACAATGAGAGGGTTAAGGACATAGTCTGCCATGCTGACCAAGTGTGTCTTGGCAGACTTCACACGTCTAGAAGAACATTGTTTTAGAACCCAAAGGTGTGCAGGTTTCCGCATAGTGTTTTTTTTCATCGTTATGCAGGTGATATTTAATCTTGACACGCAGATTGTGTACAGAGGTGCGCACCGGGATTCGAATCCGGACTCCCAGAGTTAGGGGTCGCATTTCAAACCACTACGTTAACAACTGTTTCATCTTCTGATGTATCTACGACTTCATTGCTATCAGATATGTTGACGCGGAGCAATCGTGTATGGCATTCAATTATAAAACTAAAAGTTTTTGTCACTGAAATAAATAATTATTATTACTAAAAATGAAATTGTATAAAACCTCGACCACCTATTGCTTTTTCAATTGTACTAGTGTATCTAAAATAAGAGACGCTAACAATCTTATTTCTTATGTCCCTTACAGGTTTATATCAGAAGTATTTTATTAATATTCTAAAGTTTTTGCGAACGCAGATGCTGGGATGGCTAGTTGTAATATCAAATTAAAATTAAAATTATATTAGGCATAGAAAATCCGCTGAATATGTGAATACAAGGATTGTAGAGAAGTATTCATTGGTGTAGACATTTTATATTTTTGATTAAACGATGAATTGAATAGACGTAACGATAAATACACGTTTATTATAAGTTTAATTAAAATCAAGCTATTTCATTCTGAATAGATGAGAAGTTATTTCAGGGGATGTCATAATGGAGGGGCAGGGGCAGAGACCGAAGTACTTATTAATCAATTCCAAAATGTGACCCAAGAAATCTAACCTACCCAATTTCCCCCTTCCGCCTGTACCGTAATCCAAACTTACTAGTTTGACATGAGAATATTTTCCTGTCAGCGACCACTTTCGGATAATCACGAATCATGGGACACATTGGCAGGGATCGGATTTCGGAAGCTTCTTAAACAATTCGATTACAGGGGTGTTGATTTCCTGTCCAATGGTTCGGATTCTACGGATAGAGCATTCTTGGAATGCTCTATCCGTATCAGTATATTTGTGTCAGTGTGAATTCTCTTCGACATACTTCATTGATGAGTATCTATAAATGTTCCCACGTATTCGCATCAATGAAGTGATTGTAAGATATCACTGAATTTTTAGAAGAAATTTTAGATTTACTTTCTCATTAGTTGGGTCATTGCAAGCGGGACTAGTGATGGGAAGGTCTCAGGTTCGATTCGATTCTCGGTTTAAGTAACACATGTCACCTGGTACTCCAACTTCTAAAATATTGTTCGCAATAAATCTTAACGCTTACTTTCTTTGTGTATTACACCCACAATGTGCGTACTTTAAAATGTGAAGTTACAAACGTACATACATACATATATTGCAAATAATATTTTAATCATTATACTTCGTACACGGAAATTTCTCTTCTATTTGTATAAATTTCTGATTTACAAATGTAACTTCATTATCATTATCACATGATGCGGAAAAATAGTTGTAGCAAAATTTACATAATAAATAATAATCTTGATCTCATAATTTTCGCCTTTACGTAATTAGAGTATCATCCAACAGTAAAACGAAAATCATGGCGTCTCTTCTTACTACAAATCAACTTCCATTAAGCATGGACGCCATGTATGACTTGTAATAGGCATGAAAATGTACTGATTTATTAAACATAAAATATCTTGCTGTTAAATTATTATAAGTTAGACTGCTGATGAGAAACAGAGATATTTCAGTACTCATTGTCAGTAATCTAGTTTTCCCGAAGGTTTCGAGGCCTGCTATCCACAGGTCCGCATCGATATATTCTTCAAGCTTTGTTAAGAATGTGCTTCATAACATTTAATATTAGACAGGATTTATGCCATGTTCTTGATTTCGAATTAGTGTTAACTGCGCCTAATAGATGGCGCCCTACGTTGAGACTTGCCATGTGAAAGCATATATGTGTAAACCTATATCTTTATACCAGGTCTCTTAACAGGTAAGCAGAGAGCATCGAGTATTTCCAACATCACAGATTAGTCTTTTCAAACATGCACACCGTTTTCTGACACTTCTCACTTTTTCATGGGCTATTATTCGGCCCATTTGATTAAGACAAGCAACTCTTGGCTTTCTTGAGCACCAGCATTAACATTCGGATTGTATATCTGTTTTATCACTCATAAAATAAATTCATCTAATTCATTTATATAACAGGTGTGTTGTATATGTATATTGTCAATATAACATACACAACAATGTAGTAATAATTGGGGCATGTATTTTCACAGCAGGACAGCGGTCAAAGCAATCTGTTCCCAGCCAGAACATTATATACCTTCACTTTATTAAACGAACCTATGTACATAATTCATATATGTATTTCCTTCGCTTTAGCCGTTTGCCGTCAGTAAATTGCTTGTTGCTTTTAATAATAATTGGTCAGTTAAAGGTTAACATCGTAACTTATACAATTTAAGCCTGTTCTGTATTTAGTTCTTAATTTCATTCTACTCTACTTAGAATGGCGAACCTTGCTCAGTTTTGCTTCCAGTTCACATCTGTTTTCATTTCCATTTGTGACGCAGTGTAAATGAAGGTCTTTGTGTTTTATCAAATAATATGTCGACTTCAGCTAGACCAGCCTCAGTTACACCTTACTTGTGAGAATTGAGACAGCCAAACTTACAATTTATAAGAATTCAGACAATGAAGCTGTTTTTCACGAGGCTTTTCTTACTTTCACGGGCGCTTGTAACATGAGTACTTGATTTTTACCTTTAGGTTTTGTTGATTTAGTGATTCTCAGACAGTGCTAATTCAATTTAGTGATAGAAAAAGATTCTTAAAGGTAGGTACTTTACAAGTACTTTAGAGATATTTTATAATGCGACAAGAGTTAGAAATTATTTGATTACATTTGCGTCTGTGCAATAATTTTGAGTACGTCTGTTACTTATAGTATATACAACGAATCCGGGTGGGAATATAGAAACAGGCTTATTACATTCAAACGTATCATCACGCCAGTAATCGCCAAAGTGGTAGGTAGCGGAGCGCAGTACAATCCCATGCTTCAAGTTACGTCTTGGTCCCACAATAGAATTGGGGATGAGGTTATTGTGTTTGATTTACAATATATACGATGAATGTGATAAATGCCCCGAGCTACTTGCATTTGCGACAGGACACCCGGCAGTGGGTCAAGGATAGGACGAAGACAGAAGTGCGTCATAAATTGTTATTAACTAGTTATTTTAGTTCACGGCCATCAAGTGACCTTGGTCAGTAAGACTGGACCATCCTGTGTGAAATCGACTGATTGTATCGCTATTCTGAAATATATTACTTCAGAATCTGTGAACGCGGATAGAAATGAAAAGATACGATACTGTAATCCCCAAAGAGGTAGGCAGAGGTGTCTAATACACTCCAATGTTTTACCAGTTAAGTTTACGTCCCATTCTGTTTCAAGAGGCTGAGTCTACTGTCATACTATCTGAGTTATCTGGCTATCTGGGTTAATCTAGACTCCGAGCCTCTGGTGGACATTCTAAATTAGAAATTTCCTACTTATGACTACCCAACCCGGGATTGGAATACAGGACCTCTCTGTCAGCACTCCCGCTTGGATCCACTGGACTACCGAGGCAGTACTCAACCCATTTTCCGTCTTGATTTAAATCTGTATTTAAGGTATAAACTTGAAAAATGTAATCTCGCCTTCACTACTCATTCCTTTGAACCGGTGTTCGAACTCACGAACAACTTCATTTCCGAATCACCCGGTTATGAGCGGTATCCGGTTTTATATTATGCTTATAAAAACCGGGTAAAGGTCGTGTGTCCAAAAGTTATTAACCTTTTCGAATTGATTTTAAAATCATTTCCGTCGCTTACAATATACGGTTGGTTTGTAAAACACGGGTAGGTACGTTTCTGATAAAATAACTGTCATGGTTTTATTTCATTCTTTGTTATTTATTTCGGTACAAAAAATATCTCTCGAATAACATGTTAACCTCGTGTATTGCTGATTCTAACGGTTCGTTTGATATTTTATATATGTAACCATAGCTGTTTTAAATCAGTCGTTAATTTTCAATATATCTCTGAGTCTGTATCTCTGTGGTAATCCTTCATAGAATAGGTTGCGGAAGGAGTAAATGTTACAAAGTAAATTCTGAAAATCAACCCCCGACCCCGGGATACCGAAGGTAGGGGGTAAACGGAAGCGTTATTCATGTATTTATCCTGTCTCGATAATCTTAAGAGCTGTTACATAGAAAAAATATGTTTTAAATATATGGCTCTGTTTTGTATAAGGGATATAAGGTAGAAAGTAATAAAAGGCAATTTTATAAGGACTAGGTATTATTGTTTTATTTTATACCAGTTTCGAGACAAATGTCGATACAATCTATTATTATTTTGTATTTGAATTGCAAAATTACATCATTTTTTAATTCCAATGTTACACAATAACCAGTTAACCAGTTTTAAGTTTCCACCAATGGTACTGGAGAAGCATAGCATAGCATGTATCAGACCTCCTGCAGTTATAAGTGACATCGGGACCCAGCATTGGCATGTGGAAAGCCTAATTAAGGAGGTATCTAGTGCAGAATTTTCATTAGAATCTGTTTTTTTCGTTACATATTTTTTCAAAAAAGGTAACATCACTGACACAATTTAAAATTTAATATCTCTGCCAAATATGCCGCGTATTGAACTGACACTTGCTGACATTGAGTTAAAATAACTTCCGCTGCTAAACCATCCGGATGAGACGTCGACATCCGGTTTCACTTTTTAATAGCCGCTGAAATAGCTACGTAAGTATTTTTATTTTTTATATTATGGTGCTAATGTATGATAAATACGTGTAATATTTATCATAAATAATTATTATTGTAAATTACTGAAGAGCAGTGTATCCTATAATACACTGAAGTCTAGCGACAAAATTGACCTAATTATTTTGAAAACAAATTATCATCAATATCAAATCATCGTACGTTGTGGCTATTAATTGTGGATATAACTATTAATTGTGGATTATTCACCGGTCTAATTAAAATTCAATATGAAACGACAAATCTTGGAATAAATAGGTACAGGTCTATTACGAGTTAGCTGTTTCACAAGTTAGATCATATACCAGTATGCTGTTGTATCTTAAGATAAACTGTATATCGGATATTCCGAGTAAAGTAAATTCCATGACTGCCTCGTTGTCGAGTGGATGCAAGTGCGACTGCCGATCAAGAGGCTTTGGGTTCAAAACCTGGGTAGGGTACAATTGATTTTTTCTAAATAAAAAATTTACCTAGTTAAAACTTTCTAATACAGGCTTGGAGTCTGTCCTTACTACCAGAGGCTCACCACCGGTGGCCTACCACCTTTTCCATAGTGCTACGTAAATGTGACTGGCTAAACGTGGGAGTGTACTACACTCCTCTGCTTACCTCTGCGGAGATTGCAGGCGTGATACTACGGTAATAAATTTTATGTATGCACACATTTACAATACATGTATGTATACATGGCATAAACGAATTTCCGACTTGTTCTTTTCTGTATCCAGATCGAATTCATAGCAACGGCATATTCAATATTTCCTCCCGTTACTTCCAGCCTCTCCCTATTTCGGTGCCATTAAATCATTTCCCCCAAACATATTTCGCCGTGCGCGACATGTACAACACGGATTGTATTACACAAGAACGTGTTAAACTTCATTGACACAACCTACATTGTGTCATAGCCTACATTTTGTCATGACGTGACGAAACACGACATCACTGGTCGTGTGACGTCATATCACATACTACTACAGTTTGCTTAGAGTGTTAGCGTTGTGAATGAGTATGACACGCTGGAGGCGACGGGGTCACCTCACTCGGCACATTTTAATAGTGTGATAGCTTCAGAGAAGTTTTAGCGAATGGATGATAATAACAGCAATGAATGCGTAATGCAGTCACGATGTTCTGAGAACATAAACTACTCAAAACAAAATAGGGCCCACCACGTTTTTTTGCATTAATTTCAAAATACTTACAATCATTCCGTTCTTCTA
>DWFO01005733.1:0-10337 GCA_018246595.1 Mimoniades nurscia nurscia
TACCCGGTCCAGAAGATGTAGACAGATCTTGGGGCGAAGCGACCCCTGTTGTGGATGTAGAGTCTGCGAATTTGCAGCTGGCGCTCGCAGCCTGGTTCGCTGGTGTGGCCATCAAGTTGGGTGATAGAGCGCCGGGGCTCGGGTTTGAATGCTGGTGCATGTGGCTAGCGGTGCTGCCCAGCCGTTGTGGATGTAACTGTGTGTAATCGATCATTGTCTGCGGCTGCATGTGCCCCGCGGCAGGTGTGGCGTATGGATGTTGGGGGTAGTGGTGTCCGACTTGCGGTGGCGAATAGCAGGTATTGGGATACGCGCTAGCTGCTGCATTTGGATTGTAGTAATCCGCTCCGGGCGTTGGTAGCCCTGGGTGGCCGGATTGCTCGACCGGCGTGCCCGTGCGCCCGGGAGCCTGGTTCCCGTAGCAAGTGGCCAGGGAGTTGACAAATTGGTAGGAACTCATTCCCGCGTTGTAATTTAAGTCGTTCATCGGTAACAGTGTTCTTTCTCGTTTCTCGTGAAGTTTATTCGAGGGTTGTCATCGTTCAGTCTAGCACTGAATAGTTCAGTTGGACATGTTAAGTGCTGCAGATGTTGGCGGTCCTATTCAATTGTCCTCTGTGAGTGGAGCTTGATTGATGGACCTGTGAGAAAATGAGACACATTAGCTGGTCAAGGGAAGCCTTGTTACACTTGAATGATGAATGATATTTAAGTAACGCGTGAGTGAAATAAAAATATTATCTCCTGTTAAATCTCAAGAATATGATACACTTAAAAAATATATAAATAATAATGCTTGATTATTGGGTGCTAGGTAATATTTTTTTAGATTTGTCCAGAGTGATTCAAAGTTTTGTTGAAATTACTTTTTAATATCAATTTGATTACAACTTTCATTTTTTTTACAACAATAGTATTCCATTTTCTAGGTAATAGGTAAAAACTATTATTTTATAAGATTATTAGATAACGCAAGATATGAGAAACTATGTACTTTCATAACCCTACACTGTAAAACATGTTATGAAGAAAAAAATATTTTAAGTCAACATTTTCTTGCCGCTAACTAATTAAGAGAAATATTCTTTAATTAATAATAAGATCTTATTAACCGTAATATTTTGTGAATTTATCTTTAGGTACAGGTTTTTATGCACTATTATAGTGCCAACACATATTTAACAGAGGTTAAGTAATTATTTTTTTGGACCTTACACTTAAGTATCTGATTTTTCATGGAAATAATAAAATTAATAAAAACGTGTGGACTTATGAATAATTTACTATAATTGCTTACATTAGACTTAATAATAGATTTAAAGAAATTAATATAATATCGCCACGCGAGGTCTCTTAAGGGGTAGGCAAGAATAAATATAACGTCACGAATATTCCGTGAAAATTATGTCTAATTACGTAACAAACAGTTTAAATGCCGGGAGGTCTATTAACAAGCAATAAATTATTATTGAGAATTCTAAGTTACATGTGTCGTAGTGAAGTGCTGAAAAAATCTCGACTCCGCCACGTGGTTGGGCTATAAAAGTGTCCACAGAGGTTTATGGGTGTAAGCGGTAGGCCGAATGTGACCGGGCCCCGATTTATGAACTTAGCCGGTGCATACATCTTTATGAGCAAATTAGCAGTCATTGTGTATTCGATTTAAGCGACATGAATGACAAATGTGTGAATTTAACAAAATGTCGGCAATTTGTATTGCAACGTTTCAGACGGTTCTTTGGTCTTGATATCATGGTTTATTTATACATTACAAGTAACTTTTGATGCAATAATTCGACTTCTTTTTATATCGAAATATTGGTGTTCATTTTTTGCACAAAAACTTCATTGTCTGTTTTCAATGGGTATAAAGTATTAAAATATGATATCGAGTTATCATACTGTTAATCACATTATTTTTATTACTTCATAATTAGTTTTAATAATATCGTCATCGTTGAGAGCTATGAAATTGAAATGAACCTATTGCTTTATAATTTGAATTCCTTCAGTATTCAGTGGGAATTTATCAAAAAGGAATAATCCTATGATTGTTTCTCACTGTTAATTCTCTATTCTGTGGCATGACATCCAGACAACATGTGCTCGGTTTATTTCAGTTTAGAATTTTTGTCACTCCGTCCGGCCCGCTGCAAATGAGCCGGACGATTTCGTTTATTTTCTTTTTCTTTAAATTTTTTATTATCCGAGACGGCTCTTCTCAACATTTGATGCAGCCATAATAGCTCCTTTAAATGTTTTCTTATTGTTCAAACTATGTGACATTAATTTTAATTAAAGTTGTCGTCTGCTTTGGCAACATACGGGAACAAATCACTGAATCTGTCGTATAGATATTTAACTCCGCATAAAATTATGTGATATTTTCCCATATATATTTTCATACATAAGATTAAATGTTAATATTGTTAAAAAATAATTTTATTAATAATATTGTTAAATTAATTGGAAGTGTAAAATAATGCTACCTACACATACTTATTTTAATATGGGAAACTAAACTGTTTTCTCATTTTACTTTAATTCGTAATTTAACCAAACCAGTTAAGATAATTAAATTTTTTTCTGGAATAGACTCTACGAACCACATTTAACATTACGAACAAATGTAGAGCTCCACACAAGCCAATTCTTGCGCAGTAGGCAGTTCATGTTTATTTTAAACGCCATTAAATTTAAACTCAAACGATATAATAAACCATTACACTTCTTCGAGTGGACAGTTGAAATCCTCAACGGCCCAAGAGATTTACTGCGCTACGCTTTGATTTTATGACATCCCGCCTTTGTAGAGTCATATCAATTGGCGATAATTTCAAATAATAGCAATTATATTACAACCAACGTCTTTGAGCCATAATATGGTCAAATAAAAAAATATACTTACTCCAGATGTTTTCGAGTATGACCAGAGCGCCAAAAAAAAATCACAATATTAACCAAAGTAAATCACAAACAATCCACAAGTTTATTTTATATTGAACACAGCACAGAAATTATACAAATAATAAACGTAACATTCGTCGCTAAACTTCGATACAAGTAAGCGGAACGCAGTGGAACTTAAAGATACGGGTTCGTCCGAAAGTTCGTGAGGCGCGTTCGCGGCGGAAAACGTTTCGTGTTTTCCCGGCGTTCGAGCGTCGAGTGCAGCCGCGTCTGACGGCGAGGTGAGCGCTTGACGGCGCGGGGCGGGGCGAGCGGGGCGGGGCACACCTGAACCGTCACGTGTGCGCGCCCGCGCCCGCGGCCGCGTCCGCGCCCGCTGCGCTCGTGGACTCATTACATTTACGTATCCGATTTCAGTGGACCGATTTACTGATGTAATGCTAGTTTTTTGAGTTAGTTTTGTATAGATGTGTGATGTTTAAGTTGATTTCAATGAGTTCATTTGCTCGTAGATATTGTATTAAAAAATATTTATCTTTTTGTATATTAGGAGAGTACAATTTTTTTATTCATTTAAGCTCTTGGTTGTAAAACCTGTGTAGTAAAGTAATATAAAATTATTCTATGGATCAAATATACTTTTTCCACAACTAAAGTTTCACCTGATTCGTGGAATAATATTAAATTTTGATAAATTATTCAGTATTACGAACAATTATTTTCCATTTTATTATTGCAATATTCGTGTTAATCATGCTCATACTAGTGTCTTATTATTTTAGTTAGTCATACATAGACCTGTAAGGTGTATTTACCCAAAAGTAGCCAAAGCTTTCGTAGCTATTTTTTAAGTGAAGATACGATCATCTCTTTTTCTTATTTTTGGTAACATTGTATACCATGTGTACCTTGATACTGAAATGTAACATTAATTCGATGAAATTTTATTGACAATTTTATGATAAATAAATTTTTAAAATAAATGTATTTTTTCTTAAAATTATTACAAAAGTTAGTCACATTAATTTTGTGTTACGACCTCTGTGACGAGAGATTTTTATATTAACTAAATACAAGTTATTCTTCTTATAACTTTTTTTATATGAATGCATATTACAAAGATAGTATCTATTGCTTAGGTACTCTACGATGATGATTCGATTTTGTAATGCCATGATATAAATTTGCGTGGCTGCCTACATTCAGCGACGGATTGAGGTAGGATAATAAAGATGACGATAAAGTTTATTAACAAACAAATATGTATGTATCATTATACATCGCGTTGCTTGCATTCAAGCCTACACCTGAAATATTTGTTAATTTTCAAATCGATCTGTATTCGTAATTTTCACAAATCTTTTTGAATTTTTAATTACAAATAACTCGGTACCCAATAACTTTTTTGTTTTATTTCAAGTATTTACCTGCCTGGAATTTTTTAACGCATGTAATAGAGTCAATAACTACGAGTAACGAAACATAGTAAGTGGTTATATTTTGGTAATGTGTAAAATAAGCTGTTTACAGTGCTTATGTGCTAACAAAACATTGAGGTAGATACATACGAGTAGAAAAACAAAAAAGGACTAGGGCCGCACAAAGGGTCAATTTATTTACTCAAGAAATTTCATTCAGGAGCCCTATTTTATAAATATATTGATATTAACAGAAACAAAAACATAAAACTAACACAAGTTTTCAGTATTGAAACTAATTAATTGTAACATTGGCAATTGAATCAATATTATACAATAAATGTAATACAGCTTTGAAACTAACGGGAAAGAGACTTGCATATATAAGTCTGACGAATTTTATATACAGTAATTTTACATTATATTTTGAATTTTTTTTATATCGTTACGCCAGGTATTTTACAGCATAGACAGTGAGTACCGAGAGCGAAATATTGTTATCGAAACGTGACGCGTTTCTCACACTTCAAAAATTGTTATACGAGTAGAGTGTTATATAAAAAGCGTATCAGTTTAGTATAACAAACATCGTGTCGGTTGCAAAGATAAAAATCGTAAGCCGACGTCGGGGTTGCATTAAAATAATTCTTCATACACAGTACTTAGTACGAGTCGCTGGTGGCGGACACTTGGCGTCCATCAACCGCATGACGCGACATGTGAGGAATAACATTTACGCTATGCTATGCTATACTTAATAAATAACACACAAGTAAATTATAATGTAGCTATGTAAACATACATGTATATGCGTATTTTATGATATTTTTATATCGTTGTGTTGTCTCTTACGGTTTGAGCAGAGAACACTGAGTCCTGAACAGATTTATTTTAAAGTCCGCTATTTTTGAAACAATACATAGTTATTACAAGTGCTATTTTATATATTAATCGAATTACGTAACATCACGCCTATAATCCCCAGCTAGGCAGAGGAATGTAGAACGTGTCACCAGTTACATTTAGGTCGCAATATGTAATAGGTGGTTAGTATTAATGGAATTTATTAATTGATTGCCTCGTTTGTCTAGCGGTCGCATGCGTTGCGTGCGTGCGTGCATGCGGGTGTTTCCGGATTTGATCGCCGGGTCGTGTATTATTGGGTTTTCTAACGTGAAATTCCTAGTAGTAGGTTGTAGTCTAGATTTGAGCCCGGTGCATGGCAATAGACTCACCCCTAATTACATTTTTGGACTTATAACATAACAAGTGAACCGTATCGTATCGTAGACGAAAGTGTGCAACACGCCTCTACCTACCTCTTCGGGGAAGTACAAGCGTAATTTGAAGGCTCCTGTCACAGTTGCTTAATTTCTTTATTATAGGAAAAGCAAGCAAATTGATTCTTTAATGTACCTCTCAGCATTCTCTGATATCTGTGTGCTATAAAATATGCTGCGTTCACATCTCCAGAGATGGCTTTTTAAAACACCATTAATATGCAGTACTGTCATTTTAATCTGAACAGTGTATTTGTGGAAAGTTTTACTCAATTATAAACTGCCCTCATTGTTTTTTTATTTTTATTTTGTTATGTACACAAAGAGATGACAAGTAAAATGGATATGAGTAATTGCACAAGAGCCCTACTTATTCAGTATCAGTTTAAATGTTTATGATTATATCATTTATCAGTAAGTTTATTGGAGATTGTTTAGTATTTACTGGTCTATATTGGGTCCACTCAAAAGGCTTCCCCTTGGAAAAATATTCTATCAGTGTCCTCTACGGCTGGATAAAAAAATACGAAAGGGCACTTATGGAGCATAAAAACAAATCCATTCAAAATACCTCCTTTTTCTATATTAATAATTTATACATACTTGCATGCCAGTTTGGGAGATATCTGACTTCCCCATTGGCCAAGATCTAACCAAGTTGCTCGAGATAGGCGAGTCTTCGTCTTATGCTATACACCGATGATCTTCATTATATTAGTATAAAAAAAACCATATGCAAAGTACAAAAATTTTACATACTCATATCTTTATAGTTAGACAATAGAAGATATTGATTACTTGGTAACAAATAAAGACAAAAAACGCAGTACCCGGTGGATGCCAATCGGCTCACTATACATATCTATGGTGGATGAATATAACTGTTAAAAAGTTGTAGAGCACCCTCCTCTGCTCACTCCGTTAGGGATAATGGCGTGATATGTTTTCTTTTACATAAACCTGTACGGTAGCGATGCTCAAACAATTCTTATTGGACTGAAATTCTCTCACGAATCGTGTAACGGCTCCATTGGAATCTAGTAAGTTTTTTTATTGCTTCTAATAGGCACCTATCTATAGTTACAAACAGATCCGAGTATGAATAAACCATTAAACATTTTACTTCTTACTTATTTTATAGTCTGTATATGTATATCTACATACATGTATACTGAATGCAGGTGTACACTGTCTTGCTTCGTACATAAATGCGGAAATTTGCCAAACAGCTTTAATGTAACTATTCGACTTCTTATAGTAGAATGTAAGTTGTTATGGTTTTTGTTAAACGAATAATTTACACGTTATCGGTATTTAATATCACATATAGCAAGTCGGGACAGCCGGCCACATGTGATGTATCATTCCCGAATAAAGTGACATGTGACGAGAAAGCATTACGCCGTCAAAGTGCAGTTCTTTAAACACAAATCACAGTACCATTTAAAATGTATTATAATATTAATGTTAAAGTCGCTGTAGAATATTACGAATGAAACACAAATAAAAATTTTAATGGAAAGATGAAGATTAGAAAGCATATAATTTTATATTATTTTGTGGTTAAGTACGTGTTTTCTTCAAGTATTCTCTTACAGGGAGCGTGGTGATAGCCTAATGGTTAAGATCTCAGCCTCCAATCTTAGTATGTGTAGTATTTTAATTCTGGTACGCGCCTTTGAATTTTTTCTATTTATGACCATTTATTAGATGAAATGTAATATCACGCCTGTAACCCTCCAAAAGGTAAGCAGAGGAGTGTAGTAGGTACACTTCCATGACTCACCGGTTAAATTTACGTCCCACTATGAAATATGTGGTGAGTCTAGGTTCGAGATTAAATATCACTTGATAGAATGGTCTTATTTGTCGTCGAGTCGATAGCTGATCGTGAGCCGATTAGTCATCATGGAGAAAGGATTAGTTGTAATGTTCAGGGTGCGCCGGACATTACATTTTACGCACTAAATCAGGCATGGTCGCCGTTTGGGAAGGCTTCTTTCATGCACCCCTATGCACTCAATACAATGGTGATGAAACATCTTAGGGAAGTTCACACATTTTGAAGTCTTCACAACTTTCTCAAAGCGATGTAAAGTCTTTGTCTGTTGGTTCTTTACTCGAAGACAACAGTGGAACGGTAAAGGTAAGGATGCCAATGAATAAATTTCAATTAATAGGTACTAATTAAGTTGTTCTGTAATAATACTGACAATCCTTCTTACTATTAAATGTTTTGTTATTGAGACATAATATCAGATCGAACAATCGATTAACGGACGTAATATTTGCAGCGTGTTGGGATTGATTTCCAATATTCTTCAATAATTATATTTATTTCCTCACGAAACAGTGACAAACTGTTAGTTATAAAAGAACCACTGCAGTTAAAATAAATATCTATTAGTACTGATTACATAAAGTTTCTCTAGAATTTTTAATTAATGTTATTTTGTATCTCTTCCCAGAACTGCAAAAAAAATTTAGCATCTGCCGTGCTTTTGCTATCCAAAACGTTAGATTAATCGATTAAAGACTAAACCATCCTAACCAGTATATGAACATCTTACAAAATATATTAGCGAAAGCCTCCTGAGTTTCAAAATCGAATACAAAAAATCATATTGGGATATCCCATATATTATCTACCAATAGGGTGCATTATAACTTCTAATAAGTAACATAAATTTCAACTAAATTAAATAGGGAAACACCTTTCTTCGTTCATTCGAAAGTCACCTCTTCTCCCAAAGGACACTTTCGTAACCCTGTGTAGGGTGACCATTATATTACTCATATATTTAAAAGAAAATATAATTATTTTAACTTGAATTGTATCGGAATCCCTTAACAATTCTATACCTACTTACTTGAAAACCTATTTTCGATTTGACAGAATATTTTTTCACTAACGTATAATATTTTTTCATAAATATCTTCATGTTAAAATTTAAAGTTAACTAATTTTCGATTAAGTATACTGAATTAAATAATCAATGTTTTCATAACATACCCACAGACGCACGTAATATACTTGTACTCATGTAGATTACAGAACGAATTACATATTTGTCTTAAGTATACGTATATCAAATATTTTCGTTTGAAACATGCATAGATGCTACTACAACTTCGTAACGTAGCATGTACCCCTGCCTTGTAAACCTATGGTAACCCTGCAGGTTCTACAAAATTTATTACAACTTAATAATCGACCAGTCCGGCGACAACACACACATGTTCTTAAACATAACTCAAAATGTGGCTTGTCTGACTGCGGCATAATTTACGACTCAAGGGTGAGTGTCACCTCTCGGTCTTACCCCATACGAGCGAGAAAGACGGGAAACCATTAATGTTGATTCAGAAATCGTTTATTGGTATTTAATTATGTTAGAGGTTAAGCTTTTTATGTTGCTTTTTCCTAATGTTTCTGTTTTGGTACTTTCTGTTGGAGTTTTTGATCGTGTTGCAAACGGATGGGATTTTTTTAACGCGTTTTAGTGACTTAGAATTCTTGTTAGTAACATAGATACAATCATATCTTCACGCTAGATCCCTTGCCTTGTTAGTAACCATTTCCTAACACATATTACGTCTTGCATTTTTTGGTTTTCAAACAAAATTACTTCTTCCACCATGTTTAATATTATTAAAGTTACATATAGATATCATAAGTTTTTGAATAGAGATTTGAAATCGTGGTTCTACCCACTTTTTTTACAAATGTATGCGATTTTCAAAAGATACATATTGTAACAGTTAAGGTAGGTAAAGAAGTAAAAAATCCTACAAACCTTGGAGTTTTTTATAAAGTTTCCATAAGGCATGTGAATGCTACAAACTTCCATTTGACCAGCATAGCAAACAATAGTCTTTAATGGACCCCTTTTAAGGGAAGAAAATCTTTTTCTATATTACTTGACACAAGCTTTCTTCACGCGTACTCTGCGATCAGATGACCGTGTGTGGAGACATAAATAAAAAAAACCCCTAAGATATAAATAAAAAATAAAACAAATAATTAGCAAAAAGCTCGTTCCAGAGTATACAGTAATAGACGGCTATGATTATGACGCCACGGCGGATCTCTTCCCATTCTGAAGGACGAGCTGAGTTTAGTGGTGCACCGACGAGACGGTTGATGATGTTACATGTCGGTCGCAATGTCGCCGAAAGATGGTTTATGAAAGCGTAACATCACGCCTATAATCCTCTAAGATGTAGGCAGAGGAATGCAGTAGTATCAGCCAGCTACGTTGACATCCCATTGTGGATTAGGAATAGTAATCCATACTCCCCAAGTGTGAGGTAGCAGGTTTACAGAACATTATGAAAAATTGTAGAGTTCGAAGGTTTCCTCACCATGTTATCCCCCGCCGTGATACTGGATGATTGTCCTACTTAATTTATTGCCCATATTTTTTTTATATCACAAGTGTTGTAATGTTAAGGAGCATGGCGGTATTTAACACGCTACTGTAGAGATTAATTGCATTGCTCCTTATTACCTCACCAGTGTTTTTTGTTCACATCGATTATCCCTGATCCGTTATAATAATACATAATTACTTAATTCAACACTTAATTTGCAATTGAATGAAGAAAAAATTTGCATGCAATCTACGCGGGAAATTTATCTGCCGTCACTTTCGCACTGTACGTTTCGTGGTACGAGTAAGCGAGAGAGTCGCTGGGCGGTCATTGCGCTGCAGCGGAAGCATGCGTA
>DWFO01005734.1:0-10337 GCA_018246595.1 Mimoniades nurscia nurscia
CCCTATCCGGTATAGCCCTGGGGTTCATTGGGACACGCAAGCCCCTCCACCGCGACAAGGTGGCAGCCATTCGGAGGCGTCCTACAGGCGACCCTATCTTATCTTGTCTTTATAGCCCTTAAACAATTTAATCTACAGGTAAATTAAAGACTCCATCAGTGTTGACAAATCAATTTACTATTCCATTATTTTTTATTCTAGTTGCAGAGGTGACTGAGGAGCAAGTGATGAAAGGTCTGGTCTTAGACAACCGAATCAAGTTCGTTATTCGGTGAGTATAATCTTATAAAGTATATGTCCACAATATCATGCCTGAAATTTAAAAATATATAATCACTAGTTTCATTCAACATCAGCCAATTCCCGTCCACTGCTAGATATAAGCTTCTCCAATAGCAATCCATAGACTGATACATAGCTATGTGTGTACATGTGTGTAAATACATTAATTCAAGGAAAAATCGTAATATACAGGTTGGATATTATAATACAACAATAAATGAAAATATAAGTCATACTCCTTCTTTGGAATATGTTGCAATAATTTACAAACACTTAATATCGAATTAGATTTTTTTTCAAACAAACTTAATATCAAATAATGGGGTAAAAAAAAGAACGCCATTTGTAAACGTCAGTTCACTCACCTTTGATAACAGCGGCAACAACGCAGTATCGTGACATGCAAAAAGAAAGAAAATAGAAATAGCACTTCCTGGTTTTGTCTCTTTCACACATACTACTACATTTTCGTTGAATGAATGCAATGGATGATGTCAAACTCTTTACATGCAGTGTGATCCTATGTCTTAATATGCCAGTGCATATTAAGACATAGGATCACACTATATACTAATATGCCAGTGCATATTGCAGTCAATATGCACTGACTTAATTTCACGAATTTGCAACATGTTAGTTTTATTAGGTCTCGATTTATAAATTTTCTGTGATGGACTAATATTAGATAAAGGTGTAGAAAATTTTAAAAATTAAAATTGTCATTGCAAAAAAAATGTAATCGGCCACTTCTTCGCGGCGGGCGTCCCGCATTAGCAATGGTATCGAAGTGAGAAATAGAAGTGGTCCGTGACGAGAGCGCGGCGGTTGCAGCAACCTGGTGGAGGAGGAGCTGGACGGCGAGGAGGCCAGCCTGGTGGGCGGCTACGTGCTGCTGGCGCACGCGGCGCTGCGGCGCGGCGCGCTGCGGCCCGCGGCGCTGGCCGACTGCGAGGTGGTGCTCATGGTGGGCATGCCGGGCGCCGGCAAGACGCACTGGGCGCTGCGCCACGCCGCCGCGCACCCCGAGCGCCGCTACAACGTGCTCTCCACCTCCGCGCTCTTCGACAACATGAAGGTGCGCCGACGTGTACTCGTGCCAGTACTTGTCATGCATTCGAGTATTAAAACTATCATTCAATCGCTCGACCTACAACAGAAACACCACCGTTTGATAGTTAAAAGTTAAATGCTATTTCTTTTACAATTAATGAATCATGCGCAGTCAATACTACCCAAATTTCCCAACCGCCGTTTACGATTTAAATTCCATTATACGTTACACTCTTACTTTAAATATATTGAATTAAAATCACTCACCTCTTGATTCAATTTGTCAGTTTAATTAAAAAGCACAAGGTAATCAACAAATTCGTAATTTGAACGTAAATTCGAGGAATTGTTTTTTTTTTTATATCAAATTTTAATGTTATATTATATAAGAAAAGTAAGTATCGAGTGCGCTTAATGTGCTTGACGACGTATTATTTCGCGTTTTGTCAATTTGTAACAATTTATTACACACAAATGGGACACTCTACGCAAATTAAAACGATAGAAAGAATGTTCTTATAAATTTTCCTTTTCAGCTACTAAGGTTTGAATATCGTAATGGTCTATGCAAACAATGATAGTGTGTCAGCAAAATTGATCAACGAGACTAATAACTGTGTATTTTCAACAGGATGCCAATTATGAGCAACATTTATGATCAAACAATTATTAAAACATACTGACCTGTAGCGGTCGCTCGAGCGCGTAGCAAAGACGAGTCGTTTGTATAGTGTGATAACAGGATACCAGTGGATCGGCGGCGAAGAGGACGAACTTACCAGTCCCCAGTCACCACGGAGTCCCTGGTATCTCAACAATATATTACTCCATAGTGTAAGCTTAGTCTTAAGTAGGGGGCGCGCTGGCTCGTACCGGCACTGTATGAGTGTGTCAATCTCAGGTGGACTGTAAACCGTTCCGCACGCACTACGAGGGCAAGTGGGACGCCATGGTGTCCAAGGGCGCTAAATGCGTGCTAAAATTAGTGGAAATCGCCAAGACGCGCAGGAGAAACTATATCCTCGATCAGGTGAGACTCGTTTCACTTACTTACCGTGTTTCTGTCGCTTTCAAATTGAAAGCATTAAATCTTTTTAAGTGTTATTTTCTAATTGGGCAGCTACACTTAATTCAGGAACAATCGAGATCGTCCTGATGTAAACAATTTTACGAACGCGAACCTTTGAGGCATCGAGGAATCAATAAAATCAAATGCCAAAGGAAATCTTTTCGGACAATCGGAGTTTGGCGAAGTGCTTGATTCGTTGTTTATGCGACGTGCACATCACTACACCTAATGGATACATTGTGTATAATATTCTATGTATTAATCTATTTCTATTTAGCTTCATACTCCGTCACCTACGTATCAACGCATCGTAAAGGTACGTCATATGTATAAGTCCACACCGTACGTATGCGAGCGCACCGCACTCACTCGAGCAGTAACACTCCGGCCGCGGCCAGCGGCGAGCAACGCGACACTTTGCCAAACGGACCGTCGAAAGCGAATTACCGAAAGACGGGGATCTCCATTGAGCTTGTTCTGGGTGTCGCTGTGCCGGTGCACACGTATAATGCGAATGTTTTCACGTTTCACTCCACGTCGGGGTCTGCCGTGGGGCGTATCTGTTGCGTTTCGCGCGGTTTCGATATCGCGGCGCGGGGGTTCAGACGAACGTGTACCCGTCGGCGCAACGCCGCAAGCTACGCGAGTTCGAGGGGCGCAAGCGCTCGGCCGTGGTGCTGGTGCCCGCGCCCGACGAGTACGCGCGCCGCCTGGCGCTGCGCCCCGCCGGCGGCAAGGAGGTGCCCGACGGCGCCGTGCTAGACATGAAAGGTGACTGCCCCTCACTGTCTCCGCTCTCTCACCGCTCTCACTGCTCTCTCGTCGGGTACACGTCCCTACTAAACCGCCGACTTCGCCACGCGTTCGCTCGCTCCCGCCCCTGCCGGGTCTCATTGAAGTTTCTTTTCATGCACGCAGCGAACTTCAGCCTGCCGGAGAAGTGCAACTGGATAGACGAGGTGATCTATGCGGACCTGGACAAGGAGGAGGCCGAGAAGGTCGTGGAGGCCTTCCACAAGGAGGCGAAGGCCGCCGGCGTGACCAAGGAGAGGGAGAAGCGCGACCGCTCGTCCAGCAAGGACGCGCCGCCCGCCAAGCGGCAGCGCTCCAACGACCGCCGGCAGTACAACAGGGACGACCGGCGCAAGGACTTTGGACGAGACCGAGGTAAGCTTGGATACGCATTCTAGAAATACCTATACAGACACAACATATGTTAATAAGATAGTTCTCGTCCGTCGCGTATGAACGTTAATGTGCGTATTTCTTTGAATAATAAAGCGATAAACTATGTATCGATTTGACTGAGAACAGAATAATTACTGTAAAATATGGGACAATATTACCGACACATATATAGTATGTCTACACGTTGCTAGTCCAGTGGCCTCTTAAAGTGTAGATGATAATGAAATGTTGATTCGTTAATAAAACCAAATAATAGGACATTGCACTTTGTCTAGTAAACAGTTCATGAGGATAATGCCAATAGGTATAAAAGATGGACAGACTTGTGCCCTTTAGGGCTGTAATGATGTAAGGAAGTGTATGTCCCTATGTGTGTTTGTTTTTATGTGTTGGTTGTATGTATCACGACACACAATAGGCCAATTACCCTTATCATATGATTTACATAGATGCTAAATGAATTAAATATCTGTAACTTAAAAATAGTACTATAAGATTATAGGTTTAACTAAAATATGTTTTAGGTGGACTATGTATAGCTGTTATTTAGATCAATTAGCTATATTATTGAATTATTACACTGAAAACATGAAAACCAGTTTGAAATTCCTGCAAATGTCACTGCAAAACTTGGTTGCTCAGAGCTGACAGCTAGTGATGATATCATAAATTAGAAATGGCAGTCAATGGTAGTGAGCAATATATAGGCTGATAAAAAGATTTAATGCTATATGATCTTTTATCCATGGAAGTGTGCATATGACAACTGTAGATACATGAAACTGATTGCCTTGTGCAGTGCTGATGGGTGTGATTGACAAGACACACACAAAACACGCCTGTTTTCCTTGAATAGTTAGGCAGAGGAGTGTAGGAAATTTCGTTTTACCAGTTACATTTAGATCCCACTATTGAATAGGCGATGGGTGAGTCTACATACATCAGACTCTTACATAAAATAATATACAATAATTATACCCATGAGACAGTCTCACATTGTGATTCCATCCCAAACTGGGCAAAGTTTGGTATCTATGCTACATTAATCAGACAGCTGATGAATTGCATACTTAAATTTCAATACATATATATTTATTTACATACATAATTTTACAATCTCAATCACTCTAGTTCGTCACGCAAAAACTTCTCTGGGATTGGTATCCAATTTATGACCTATTTCACAACAAACAAATCACAAACCACTGAACCATCAAGCCACACACATGCTCTCGAAACCAGTTCAGTCAGAAGGAAAATTATAAATGTATTGCAGAGTTAGGACATGCTAACAGCTAATATTTTACTGTCAACATATTTTTTATGCACTTTTAATTGGGGCAACCTTTGTTTTTTGACACTTTTCTTTGGCTTACACCACTGCAAGGACTGGGTTGTAATATTTTTATAATATTTGTGTTTGCAGAATTATAATTTAATTCCTTTTTATCCCAATTGGTGCTTACCAAGGAAACACAGAAGGTTAGCTTTTCAATTTTACGTATGTTTATATATTATATATTATATATATATAAATATTTAACTTTTTTTATCATCAATATATTTTAATCTCAGCACATGTTTATGTATTCTATGTTGTAGGAATTTCTTTTTCATGTTTTTATGACACAACACATTAGAGATTCATAAGTGTATATCAATTTACTTTATTATTATTATGAATGTTTGGTACATTTCTTCAGTTCAAAAATAAAATCATAATTTATTTATTTGTTACATCTGTTAGACATCTGTTGTTGTTCTGTAGCTCCCGTGGCTTACCACAGGTCATCCCACATGATAAGTATATTTAGAAAACACTGGTCCTGTATGATAGTGCTTTTCATTTGGTGGTTGATGCAAATGTTTTTGCATCAATTGATAGTTACCAAGTGAATTAATTACACTGAAGTCGTTACTTGGAAGTGTTGCGATTAGCTGAAGATTATCACAGTCGTGCTATTGCCGCAAGTTTATTGAAGCCCATTGAAGGTTTTAACCACTGCATGGACAAAGGATTCTATACAGCCAGAACAGATTATGATGTTCAGTGAATTTTGGTATTTACTAATTTGTGATTGTACCCACACATAAAGCCTGGTGTTTGAAGAATTTTTCAGCTAATACCGAAACCATACACTTGTCACTTGTCTCCAGGGAGTGATGTAGACGAAGGCTGCTCTGTCACGTGTTCCTTAGCTTGGTCTAGAAATTTTTTGCAATAAAAATTGACAGTGTACATTCCTGACAAGAATAAGAATACAAAATTTGTATGGAAGCCGAAAAAAAACATTGGCGATTCCACCGGGGTCGCCAATGTTGTCAGGCGACAGTAGCCATTTACCCTCAGGTGATCATTATGCCTCCTTTCTGGGGGTAGACTGTTCTAATTAATTTTTTTTTTTTTTTCAAAAATAATAGGGCTAATTTTTCTCCCCAGTTTCACATACTGAGGCAGATATACTGAGGTGAGCAGGGTTTGTCAATGGTGTATGCTTCCACCACCATTGCAGTGGATGGATAGGTAGGTTGTGATAATAGTTTTTATTTAAATAAATTATATTTAAAATATAGATTATTATGTAAAAAGGAGAGACAAATCGACGGTCGTTCGATGATTTCTGTGAAGATTTTACGTACAAGTTGCTGAATAGAAACTTCACTGCCTCGATCGGAGTACGCGCACTATACGTAGGCCACTGCGACGAGGGACACCTTCAAGAAACACGCGTGGAGCGGAGTGCGCGGCGCGCTCGAGCGTACATTGTCACGTCACAATGTCGTTTCTGCTCTCACATGCTGATTTATGACGTCACGTCGGCTCCATTACGAAACGACATGTTGCACGCTCATTGTTTACGGTGCACGTGCCCGGGCCGCTGCAGCCCTACAAGGGTCATCATCATTCTCATCAACTTTTTGTTATGTAATAAAAGTTGACACAAATTCTGGTAAATATAATGTATGTGTGGTACCTCCGTCCTGATGCATCATATATTTAGGTGCATGTCTTTTTTTATTCCTAGGTGCGCGTGTCTATGAAATTCAGAAATAGAATTGAGATCGTTACTCGCGCTTCCTTCTCTACTTCATCTACTCGAGATCTGAATGTTGTGTCTGAATTTACGGAGACATTCGGATCGTCAGGGTACTGATGATGGGTGATGGATGAGGGTCGTAATGATGGTACGCGATCGTTTCTCGCAGAGGAGCGATGGGGCGGCGGCAGCCGCTGGGGCCCGGCCGGGCGCGGCGGCGCGCGCTGGGCGGGCGCGCGCGAGCGCGGCGGCATGGGCGGCCCGCCCGCGCGCTTCGAGCGCGCCTGGCCGCCCGGCCCGCCCAACCGGTGAGGCCGCACGCTCTACGTCTTGCGTTATATCTCAATACCCTTTTAAAGGAAAATGAATTACTGTTACTACAACATTTGTTACTACTGGTTTTTTTTTCATTTACACTTAAGTATACTTGTACATTATGTAGTAGTTCTAGTATAATACTTGTAAGTATTATTACAGAATATGGTTTTGTCGTGTTATAATTTATTATGCCTGTAGGAGTAAGGCGATCGGTGAGTTCTAAGTATTTAAGTTCAAAAATTTTTGTATGGAAATGTGAGTAAGTATAAAGGGTTTTTTTTATGAATTACTATTTTTTCATTTTTGGATTTTTCATCGTGACTAATATTAAATAAATATGCAGGGAATATGGGCGTGACCGGGATGGTTTCCGCGGCGGCAGAGGAGGCCCCGGAGGTCCCGGAGGAGGCCGTGGACCGCGCGACATGGGCCGCGACGGACCCCGAAACGATAGGAACTTTTCGCGAGATCGCCAGCGCCCGCAACATCAACAAGACAAGAGATCCGGAGGCCCTCCGCTACCGCCGCATCATGGTGAGCACGGCGACTATTGCTTTTAGTTTGATCGGATGTTCCCACTATTATATTGACATTATTGTAACTGGCTCGGTGGTTCAGCCGTACGTGAATCCGACCGTGGAGCCCGTGGGTCGGGGGTTGGTCTCCTTCTGAGAACAATTATTTATTCGTTGGTCGTGTAGGTTGCGAGTGCGACTGCCTAACGGGAGGTTTTGGGTTCGATTCCCGGGTCGGGCACTACTAAATTTTCTAATTTAGATTTTCTAGTAGTGGCTCGGGAGTCTGTATATGTGCCCGGTGTATGGCAATAGGCTCACCACCTATTCCATTGTGGGACATAATCGTAACTGGTGAAACGTTGGTACATTCCTTTGCCTTCCTCTACGGGGATGACAGATGTGATGTTACGTCAACAATATTTATGCAATGACTCCAAGTGCTCGCACCGTGTCCGGGTGTAGAAAAATCCATACAAATTTATAACATATAGTTTATCAGCCATCCGGTTGTCACAACACTAGTAGCTCTGTCGAGGCCCACTCGCGGGCCAGACGGCCGCGGGGGTATCCCCAAGGCACGACGAGTGTGAGACGGGCGCACTAACCGCACTGTGTGGCAGGCTCCGGCGCCGGCTCGTGGCAGCGCGGCGCGCCGGCCGCGCGCGGCGCGCGCCACCCCGCG
This sequence comes from Mimoniades nurscia nurscia, assembly GCA_018246595.1. Classification (NCBI taxonomy): domain Eukaryota; kingdom Metazoa; phylum Arthropoda; class Insecta; order Lepidoptera; family Hesperiidae; genus Mimoniades; species Mimoniades nurscia. Next base: position 8,146 of record DWFO01005734.1, read on the forward strand.
CCGCGCGCGCCCATGCACCACAAGGTAGGACAGCGCACGCTCTGGCGCGCAGCCATGACGAAACAAAAAGAATCTCGACAAACTTAACATTCTGCTCTAGTAAAACACCGTGCCCCGGTTCGGTTCCTCGCTTAACTTAACCGCAACTGTTCATTACCTTTTTCCTATGGTCGCGTATTGTAATCAAACATTGTTCAATAATATCAGCTAACCAGTTAATAATTAAGTAGTTATAACCTAGTGGTTTGAAATTCCACCTGTCACCTGCGGAAGTCCGAAATTAAATTCTGGCGCGCACATTTTTACAAAAAACGTGCACCATAATAATAATAATAATATCATTTATTTGCAAGAGTGTATGTAGTACCTACATGTTTCTAGATTTTGAGTTTGTAAAATTAATGCCCTTGTATACTCCGCCTAAACAGACATGCAATGCATGGAATACCTTTGCATGAATACCGGCACAACTCAAAATTCATCAATTTTGAGTTAATAATAGAGTTCATATCTAATAATCTTCATATTATCTTTACACTTCAACAGGATAATCAAAACCAGAACCAGAATCTAAATCAGGGTCAGAATCAAGGTCAAAATCAATCCTGGAATCAGTGGGCTGCAGCCTGGGGAGGATGGGGTAATTGGGGAAACCAGAACCAAGGTAATGTAATACATACCTGCTAATGCAAGGTAATGTAATACATGCTCTTCTTCATATGTATTATTTTTATATGAATCTTTCTACTGGAATCAATTCATAATTAATAGTGAAGTGAAGTAACAGAATAATTGACAATATATGTAGTATTGGCACAATATGAATGCTACATCAAACCAGTGTTCTACAATAGTTGAACCATTTTAATCTTTTGCTAAAATTTTAATATGAATGTACCCTTGCCAGTCTGGATATATATTTATATAATAATAGGAGCTTCTTTGATATTAAATTAGTTCTGTTAATATTGTCAACTATTTATATGAAATGACAAACATTTATATTGTTAATAGAATTTCGTACACTTAAATAAGGATAATGAATATTGTAAACTTTGGTATGTGCCTATTGTTAATGATCCTCCATTGCATTATTAACTTGTTGTTTCCAGGCTGGGGCAATTACAACAATTGGGGCTGGAACCCGGGCAATGGCAACAACGCCCAGATGGGGCAGCAACCGGGCCAGCAGCCGCAGCAGAACCAACAGTTGCAGCAGCAAGGCAAGGCGGGCGCCTCGGGCGGGGCCAACCAGCAACAGCAGAACCAATGGCAGGCTAACTACACAGCCCAGCAGTGGTACCAGTGGCAGCAGTGGCAGCAGCAGCAGCAGAGCTGGGCGGGGGTACGTGGCGTCACAAAAATTAACAAATCTCCCTCGTTCCTTTAGTAGGGTGCTGGAAATGAAAATGTCGGCACGTAAATCATTATTGTATTAGAAATAAAACAAACATAGATATATAACATGTATATGCATATATGAGTATATATGTTTAAAAAGGACATGGTCAACTTAATAGAAACATGTAATAAATGCTGCAGTCTAAATTTAGGCACCTCACTATTATCGAATTCTGTCATTAAAATAAACTGTACAGTGTACACTGTACACCATTGTTACTAACTGTGGTTACAGTTATTATTTTCCTGATGCGTATCTGTGTTTCCTGGTGTGATGGTGTGTTGTCGCTGTGCCACTGAGTAATTTTCGTTTGCAGTACCAGCAACAGCAGGGCAACAACCAGCAAGGCAGCACGGCGGAGCAGGCGCAGGCGTGGGCTCAATATTTCCAGGTCATTTTATTGCTGTGAAGCTTCCATTATACCTTTTTGTGATTTGATATATTTTACTGCCTTGTCGGTCGTGTGGTTGCAAACGCGACTGCCGATCGAAAGGTCCTGGATTCAAAACCCAGGTCGAGAGTACCATTGGATTTTTCTGACTTAGATTTTCTAATAGTGGCTCAGTGTCTGTATTTATACCTGATATTCCATAGTGGGACGTAAACGTAATTGATCAAATGTGCGAGGTAGGTTAGATAATTTAATTACAATTTCAGTAAACAGATTTTCATATTCATATAATAGTTGTTCACAAACATATCCAACAACACTTGGGTTTGAAGTTGTCATTCTTATTGTATCTGCTAAAATAAACTTAATATAATTTTAATAATGTAATTGTCGTATTAT
>DWFO01005735.1:0-10336 GCA_018246595.1 Mimoniades nurscia nurscia
TGACTTTTGTCATACCCAAGTGGTCGTGTAGGATACGCAAAATGGTGGTATCTGATACTCCAACTAATGCAGATAAATGTTTTTTTTTCAAACGGGTGTCCTCCAATAACGGAGAAATAACGTCGTCAATGTTTAATACAATTTTTACAGTGCATGATTAAACTTCGCAAATTCGCCCTCATCGATTAGGGTACTAATTTAGGTTATAAAATACAACTTACATATATGTAAGTTGTATTTTATAACCGACTGCTTCCTTGGTCGTGTTGGTTGCAAGTGCGACTGTCGAACGGGAGGTCCTGGGTTCGATTCCCGGGTAGGGCAATACTAAATTTTCTAATTTAGACTTTCGAGTGGTGGCTCGGAGTCTGGATATGTGCACGATGTATGGCAATAGGCTCACCACCTATTCCATAGTGGGGCGTAAAAAAGCAACTGGTGAAACGTGGGAGTGTTCTATATTCCTCTGCCTACCTCCTCGGGGATTACAGGCGTGATGTTACTTTTTTTGTAACTTTTATATATATGTACTTTTTAAGTACTGCAAGCTAGTTTTAATCACATATCTTTACTGGTTTACCTTTGGCGTTGAAGAGTAGTATAAGCTTCTATATCTAACGCTAAGCTTAGGTGTGTATCGGGCAACACTTCAGCCTCTCATCGAGAAAGAATCATATAAAAATTTCATTACCAATCATAAACCTATACCCAAATTCCTGTACGTTAATTTAATTACTTTCGCTAATTTTTCTTTTATTACATTTATGCTTTTAATTTAAAAGTAACAAACTTTCGTTCAAAGTTAAAGTAATTTTACCCTCGTAGAGCGTATATTTATACAAAGTCCTCGGTACTTGTTTGTCATATAAAGAACTTTTGGCCAAAATATCGTGCTTCTAGATCCAAGGCGGTATTTGATTATTTGCCTTATGGTTTTCACTACGTTTCAATTACAGTTATTATAACTCAATGTAACTTCAACTTTAACACTAATAAAAGTGATTAGGTATGTAATTAATAAAGAAATGAATATATATGTACTTAATTAACAAAATAATGATTCGTTGTGAATATTAGCACCTTACAGCTCATACTTAATAAATACATTTTGCACTATGAATTCTCTGCCTACAACAAAGCGACCTGGTGTACTTACGGAATATTACGCCTGTGATCTCGGAAGGGACTGACAGAGGAGTGTAGTACACTTCCACGTTTCACCAGTTACGTTTACCTCCCCACCATAGAATAGGGTACGAGTCTATTACCATACTCCGAGCCACTACTAGAAATGACAACTAGATAATGTAAGTTAGAAAAATAGCATAGGTATGTAATAATAATAATAATAATAAAACTCATAATATTATTGCTTTCATAGGAAGTAGAGACCACGACAAGTCGTAAATTTGTATATGCAATATACATATATCTCTACTATCGATGAGTATGAACGTATCATTTCATATGTTGACATAAATCAAAGTGTTAGCGTAAATATTTGATATCGCAGCCAAACCACACGCCAGACTTATTATTTCCTATAGTGATAAAATCACTTCGATACGTGTAAAAATAAAATGTAACGGTACCTTAGCACGTCGTATTTTCCTCTTTGTATATGGGTGACTTGTATAGTAATCCAATTCCGTCCAATTACGTCCCAAGCTTCCTTCAATCTGTGCAGCGTCCGCAAGCAATTATTGAATATTATTTATTTTAAAATATATAAGTACTAAATAGTATTTATTTTAGATAATTTAATTTTACGCACGTAATTCCCGAAGAGTTAGAGAGAGGAGTGTATTACACTCAAACGTTTCACCAGTTATGTTTAGGTCCTACTTTGGAATAGGCGGTCAGTCTATTGCCATACACCGGGCACATATCCAGACTTCGAGTCACACTAGAAAATCTAAGTTAGAAAAATCCAATAGTGCCCGACCCGGGTTTAAATCCAAGACTTCTCGATCGGCAGTCGAGCTTAAAACCAACGCGACCTATGAGACAGTCAATATTTACTTTCAAACATACTTATTTAGTCATTGTTAAAGCTCGGTTACCAGTGTAGACAATGTCTAATAATTTAAACTAGCAGAGCGTTCCAGGTTAGGTTTGCTTAAATTGTAAAAGAGTAATCGTAGAAACCGGTGTTCTTAGGTGGCATGATCATTTTTATTATGGGCTACCGTTACGTAAAATCCAAGTACCACTAAACATCATTCATGCTTTCCATCTCATTAGTTTTATTTTGCCAATCAAAGGACAAACTGGCGCATTTATAGATATCACTCATTACTATTAAGTCACTATTATAAGCTTCGCATTAAATTTATTAGGTATTAACGTGACAGCTTTAAAATATGAGTCTGCGTCCGAAATAGCATCCTATTTTATGAATAAACCATTGGCGCATTGTTGAAATATATCGAGTATTAGACAAATGTCATGATGTAATTTATTTTGGCTATTACGATTAATATGAAACACTAAATATGAGCAATATTAATTAACGTGCATTGCTGCGTATAAAAAAATGTAACGAAATAGTAATACTAAAGAAATAATAAAAAATATTGGCACCAGTAACATTATTTTGTATTATTTCACAAAAGAAATATGCGTATTGTGCGTGTTGCTCTGCGTCAAATAAATAACAGTTTTTATGTGCCTTTTTTTCTTTAATCAAATATTACATGAAATTTAAAAAAAGAAAATATAATGAACTCTGGCATCGTTTTTTGAACATTATATATGGGTGGGTTTATTATTTTCGTGCCACTTTCAAAATTAATTTATAGCTTTTATTAAACGTGTAGCTATATACTCGTATATTTTAACACGGATTTTCACATTGCAAACACCGAGTGGAGGCCCTGGAGGCGTGACAAGAATCTTGAATACTGAATGTCAATACCAAATTCCGTTCGGACATATTTTCTAAATTTGCATATCGCTGCGTTCCGGAACCAATTCGCAGTAATTAAATCCAATACAATTTGATTTTCAACGTAACGTATTCACATGCAGGAACGCCTCTTGAAATGCACGCTGGAAAATATTCCCGATAAATTGAATCGCTACGCGAACCGTTGAATTGAATAGGATACGCTTAGTTTACGTTCCGTTTTAAAGGATCTTTGAATTTTAAGCAAATACTCGTACTTGCCTTATTTTACTTGGCTCATGTTAATAAAATGCGACGAGTCTTAGAATCAAATGGTTAGAGACTGTGAGTTTAGCTGGCATATATTTATTTAAATGAATATGGGGGCATATACAAATTAATGCGCTATCAATGCCAGATAACGACAGTAATTGCCCTATAAAGACGCGAAACGATGTCACAACGCCCAGAAACGCAATTACACTACCAAGCATACTCTCACGGACGCACTCGTGCTTCTAAATGTTTTCTATCGCCCTTATCGTGCAACATATTCGACGCTTTAGGACGGTAAAAGTGTAGGTATTCGAAAAAATGAGATTATAATTTTTGCATACATTTGCTAAAAATGTTGAGCAATTAATATACTCGTAGCTACAACTCTAAAAATACGGGATTATGACTTTAAAGATACTGATAGTTAGTATGGATTTTTAATGCTATTAATTAAGTTTATCTTACATCATTAAAACGCATGGACTACGGTCACAGTACTGAAGCCAAATGGATGACAATATGGAACGATGGCTAAAGTGTTCCCGGAATATAGGATACGAGATTATAGAATGTCTTCACTTCATATAAAAATAACTCAAAAATTTGGCTGACTGCATGGTGCGCGGGAACAAATCGAAGTGCATCTACTGGTAGTAATACGGTCCACAGTTTATACCAGATTGAAGGTATTTTCCAAGATTACTAAAGCCTGAATAAATATGAGTAGTTCACGCGTCTGAAGATTCCGCCGATTGCTGGCATATTCCTATTTTGCAGCGCATTGTAGAGCGTCGAGAAATTTCTAATAGTGTGCGGTATTAATAGAAAATTTTCTATATTTACTTACGGTTGGTTTAAAATGAGTTACTGCTTTGAAAGCTCGGATAAAGAAGTTCAGTAATTAACAAGAACGGTTTTGATTTAAGGTTAAAATAGACGATAGTTAATAGACACTGTCTGGTGTCGACAATGACAGCTTTTTGGTCTAGGTTTTATCCTCGCAGTTAGAGGATGTTGGGACTGAATTCCTAGATTTCAACTTTTTAATTAAAAGGTTAATTATCACTCGTAACGGTGAGAGCACATATTACAAGAAAACTTTCCCGTTTTTGAATTCTGGAGAATTCAAAAACGGGAAAGTAAAATGGGTGTTATTGACTAAGATATGTGAAGTCAGTGAATGCGGATTTGGGGAGTGTGGCTACGTTCTTAAACGCCGTCTTTGTGAAAAGAGGTTCATATTAAACAGTGGAATGATGAATATGTTGAGGGAGATAATTTTTAATGATAGTGTTATCAGTTTTGAGTTATTATGAATTACAGATTTTACACAATGAAGTTGATGGATTCAAATATTTATACATTAAGTTTAAATGTAACGGATTCCGCTAAAATTTAATATTCTACAATTATGGTAAGCTGTATTGTTCACAAGTTTAATCTTTGTATGTTTTAGCGTTGATAGCCCAGTGGGTTGAAAAATGAAAAATTCTGCCTCTCACTCCGGAAGCCCGAGTTCGAATCCTGGCGTGCATCTTCTTACAAATGTGCGCTTTGGGTTAAATATCACAATATTCCAGCATTTCAGCCTATGGTCTAAACCAACTCATTCTGAGAGTACACCCATGTTCCACCACTGGAACAGATTGTGATTAAGAGGGTTGGGAAAAAAGCATGTTAGAAGTTTTTTATTAGGTAGCCTTTATGTACATATTATACTGTGAAATTATTCATTCGCATACATAATATTGTACAATAGAATATGCTATTGCACTTCACAACAATATAATAGTTTACAATTAGCTATATTGTGGTTTACTGCCTCAAACTTTAGTATCGTCATTTATTTTATCAAAATTACTTGTCGAATAAAATACGCAGGCTAAAAAGGAAAATGTAACTTTATTCTGTCGTTTACTTAACTGCCTCGTTCGTCGTGTTGGTTGTAAGTGCAACTGCTGAAAGAGAGGTTTTAGTTTCAAATCACAGGTCGGGCAGTATGGACGTAGGTGTTAACAAGTTTTAGGCGTATAAATAATTAATGTCATAAATTCAGTAAATGAATGAGCTACACACAGCCTATCAACATAAATAGCAGCGAGTGAACGGGCGCAACTTCGGAAACAAGAGTCGCGGTGAAGTTTATTTAGTCGCCGAAAAGCCAAAGCTAGGAATTCAAAGTGGAGCACATTGAAATTTAGCAACTGTCTGTCGGCCGGCATTACGGACTTCGCTACCGTATTTATAAATATTCGGCGGCCATTTGAGCTCGTTGAGTTATAGGTCAGGATATTTGTAGCTTATTCAAAAATAAAGTCATTTTTATTATGAATCAAATGCTTTTTTACGGCAACTTTCATTGTAATGGATTAAATTCGTTATTGCTTATCGTAAATGTATGTTATATTTGTGAAACAGGAACGTGATCTTTAATATGTTAGTTTCAAATGAAACGTTACAAAAATCGTAAAATCATCTTAATACTCTTGATTCGCGGTGGTAGATCAAGTTATGATATTTAATATTATGATGTACTAGCTGTGCTCGCGACTTCGTCTGCGTGGAATTCTAAAATTCTAAAGTGATAGTAGTCTAAGTTACTCCTTATTACATCAGCTATCCAGTGCCAGTGAAAGTGCCGTCAAAATCAGTTTACCCGCGTCAGACATTAGCCGGAAAAAACAGACAGATAGACAAAAATGGTAAAAAAAATTATTTTGGTATAAGCACCGTGTATTTAGTAAAAAACGGTTATTTCAATATTATAAACAGACACTTCAATTTTATTTATCTGTATAGAATTAGTGCTCGTATTTCATGTTATGGAAATATTTAAATTAAAATTGTTATTTTATCGAAAACTAATAATAACTCAATTATACCGAGTAAATTCGTGTATATTATTAAAATGTATTATATCAATTTCCGCGACACAAAGGTGAAAATATTTTCATGAAGGGTGAAGTTTTTACGGAGTTTAATAACTTGCGTTAGAGATTATACACAGTTGGATTATTTAAGCCGTCTTTTCAGTGTCTGAATAGCGCTAGTGCAACAAAATGTCTGCCGCTATAAACTAAACAATAGAAATGATCGCAGTGTTTTGTGCTGTGCGGCTCGCGTGTTGTAGCGTATGCGACTCACATGTTGATTTTTCTATTCGTTTTAAAATACTCCACGTATATTGCGCAGGACATTCTTTAACAGTCGCGGGAGAGACACGTGCGCAGTAATCAGACTTAAAAAAAAACTGTTATGATGAAGTGTATTTATGTGAATGTGATGAAGTGTATATATGAAGGGTATTTATACGTGCTAGTTCAGTAACGAGATTCAAACATAAAAGTAAGATCACGCCTGTTATATCCAAAGTACTAGGCAGAGGAGTGTAATAGTACTCTCCGCGTTTCGCCAGTTACGTTTATAAAAACATAGTTATAATTATATTGATATTTTATGATATTTTGTTATTTTTCATATTAAGATACTTTTCTACGGACTTTGTGTTCTTGAATGTTTGCGCCACATCTTTACATATAAAAACAAGATGCGACAATACAAAAACAATTTTAGTATTACTCGTACTGTTCGTGTGTATATAGTATATAGGTATAAATTAAAGTCATAGAAAATAGATTTTCCCTGTAATGTCATTTGTATGTTTATAAAAAATTGATACTTTACTTTGATGGTCGTTATTGCAGGTATAAAACTGAGCCATAACCGCATGTCGCAACTGTAAGCCGCATAGCTCTGACGCTAGCATGAAGTGCGGAGAAAACTCTAAGAGACCTGACATATGCGTGTATAAACAGTCATTTAAAGCAAATTTTGGCTCGGGTCCAACCCTCAGAATTATTGTTTGTCGTCTTCGCAGAAAGGACAAGTACCCAGTCTTGAGATTATGGGTGCTTGTGTGATTCTAACATGCATTAAAAATACCGTCTTTTGTAGTAACCAATTCGAATATTTGGTATTAGATAATAATTTCATAAATAAGTTTTTTTTTAATCTTCTGTCTACGTAACATTACATACTTTGTTAATATTAATATTATCAATGGTTTATTTCATTATGCGCCTAGAGTAAAAATTTAACAGAAACCAGACTGTCTCAAAACAGAATTCTTTTCCAAATGGTGGAATATTTGAAAAGTGTTAGCTGGTTTGTTGGTATAGTAGTTAAAATGCAATGGTACCGGTCTCGCGATTTGAACTCAGGAAATCTCGATCAACAGTTGCGCTTTTAACCACCCGACCAATGAAGCAGTGATCACATCGTGTAACCTGACGCCACGGTCTGTGTTATTTATTTTATATATGTAACGTTACTTCCGTTTTACGTTAGTATCTACGTAACATCACGCATGTAATCCCCGAAGAGGTAGACAGAGGATTGTAGAACACTCCCACGTTTCACCAGTTACGTTCACGTCTTAATATGGAATAGCTGGTGAGCCTATTGCCATACACCGGGCACATATGTAAACTCCGAGTCACTACTGGAAAATCTAAACTATAAAGTATTTAGTGGTGCTCGACTCGGGAATTGAACTCAGAGCCTCTTATTAGCAGTTGCACTCGGAACCAACACGACCAACGAGCCACTCATCTACGTACGTGGGTATGTTGGTATAGACGTACTTACATAAAAATGATTTCTTTAAAAAAAAACTGTTATGTAGATACCAGCTGTTTAAATATATCAATTAAAAATCTGTTACAAAAAACACGTTATCTTAATATATTGCTACTTTTACAACTTTAGTCTCACACTAAAATCTTTACTTAACAATAATTAGAGCCTACACAAATTGACCAGCCCCGTTCACGCCGATTATCTAAGAGCATTAACATAAACAGTACGGTTTTGAAACCCGGGTAAGAGTTGTTTAGTCTGTCAACGGCTCGTTATTTTCGAATATCTGTCTCGTTGGAATAATGGACGCTAACGCAGTCCAGTATCATAGTGCCGTTTAGTTTGGTTTAACGCGCACTAATATTTGACTTTATTGTAACTGTGAGTATATGAGATTTTTTTGTACAACATAATAGCATTAGTTGATTGAATGTGCTTCAAACAATTGTTGATTTGTAATCCGTCTTCAATTAATATTAAATAACAAACAAAAACATTTCCATTGAAACTGATAGTTTGAATAACGTTCTTTTTTTATTTAAATATGATTTCGTATCCAGGAAAGCGGATAGAGCTTTTATAAATAGGTCAGAAATGACTTCTTAAATAATTTACTTAGTCACGAGATGAAAGTCATATGTCTTTGTTTCAGTCATTAAGAATGTGAAATCACTGTCATAACAGCCACGAAGTATAAGTTACGACATTTATCAATGTCTGAACAATTATTTCTGTGCACTTCTGAAAAGCCAGTCCGCCATTAGTGAAATTTTCAGTGCCTACACTTAGTTATTTATAATTAAACAGTTATTCACAAAGATCGTTCAGGGAGCACAGATAAATATAAAAAATAATTCGGATAATAATTTAAACAAATATGTAATTTTTTTAGTAAGGAAACGTTATTAGCCGTAATCACGAACCGCTATTGATATAATATGAAAAAAAAGGTAGAAATATGTAAAAAAACCGTGAAAAATTACGACAGGTGGTGACACAGCTAACTAATAGTCTATTTCGTTTGTCCCTTTCTCTATTATAGTGTGCTAAAAACATATCTACGTCGGATATTGTCTAAAAATAAGAGTATCTACATTGATTGATGTCCAGTTTCATGCATGCTCGTTTTTGACAACTTGCCGCCAAGAAAAAGGAGTGTGAAGCGACACGCTCACGGTGTTTCATTTTTTTTCTGTTCTTTGGAACACAACACCAGAATATGTGCCGGTCACATGAGTTAATAAGTTGAGACGTTTTAGTTCGAACAGGAAATTCATCGTCATGGTAGAAATAATAATCGTCTGAAGAAATTTTCGATACGTACTACGAGCGCTGGTTATTTTAATTGTGTTATACATACATTGCAACAGATTAAGTCATAAAATAAATTCTAATGCAATCGTTTAATATAACTTAGATCGTTCTGTAAACTTGATGAATGAGCATTTTAGTTATTATTGTTTATAATTTTAGGAAGAACGTAACTTCACGCCTGTAATCCCAGAAGAGGTAGGCAGAGGAATGCAGAACACCCCCACGTTTCACCGGTTACGTTTACGTCCCACTATGGAATAGGTGGTGAGCCTATTGCCATGCATGGGGCATATATCCAAACTCCGAACCACTACTAGAAAATTTAAATTAGAAAATTTTGTAATGTTTGACCCGGGAATCGAACCCGGGACCACCCGATCGGCAGTCGCACTTGCAACAAACACGACCGACGAGGCAGTTTCTATATTTTTCGTTTTGCTCGTTGAGATTCTCAGAAGACAAGACATAGGAACTTTTAAGGGGCGGTTACATTTTCTCGCGCCCTGGGCGGCTGACAACCACGCTACGCCACTGCATTTACATAACAAGCCTTAGTTAACTTTACTTTCGTAGTCATAATCGTTGGATCGCTATGAAAAGTATCGTAGGTACTTCTCTGTGTTTACAAGCCGTTACTATAACTTTTACGTGCATATAAAAGCGTATAAACGATCTTCACCGCTGAGTCAAGGCTTCTTGTAATTGCTTGTATTAAATACGTATTTCTTTTGCATAAAATTTTAATATTTACAATGCTATAATATTGACTATATAGCATCGGTACCTATTGTTACTAGTACCGATGTGAGTTTTATGTTCATTAATTATGCATGTAATTGAAAATCATAAAGTATACTTACTTGTGACCATATATTTATGTCCAGACAAAATGGTCAATAATAGTATATAATCTGATATTGGCCCTACGTCAAAATACTCTTATACATACGAATAAGTACCAATTATTTTATAACGAAAACATACACAAGATAAATATTGCCCTGGTATATTCCGATTCAAGATTGTATACTTCACACTCATATTATGTCGTACACCTAATACCTACCCCTCATTTTGTGTTCATTGGCATGATCGGAAAGAAATTTAGACAACACAGAAGGTATTGTAGTTATCCATGTGGCTGCTATAGGGACAATTTATGTAACTACGAATAGTACCTACGGTTACAAACACAGTATTTTGATACGTACGTGATTTGTA
>DWFO01005736.1:0-10336 GCA_018246595.1 Mimoniades nurscia nurscia
CCAGGAGACTAGGTTAGGCTTCTCTTGAACTAGGCTAGGTTTTTGTAAAGGTACCATTTTACTCTCGATTGTTGCAACAACTCGGGTGCTTGTGACTACGCCATTGACAGTGTGTTATGAATACGTTATATTCGAGTCGCGGTAGCGTAGCGCAATATATTGCATGTAAATACTTTCGCAGTGTAAGCTCCCGCTATTAATTGCTCCTATGACGTTCGATTTGACAAACTATTGAATATTTGACGTGCAAAAAACAATATGGTTGTTTAGAAAAATATATTTCCCGTGAACTTTCACCCCGTCAGCTGTACAGCACTTAACAGTTAACAATATTTCAAAACCACTGGCACTTTGGTAATATGGGTTTTTTGTCAATGCACTTATGAATAATGTATAACGTTCATTAGATGTGTGAATATAAAAAACCTTAATGAATAAAACAGCTTGAATTTCAATCTACGGCATTCATTACTTTCATGGATTGTAATTACAATTATAATAAATATATTTACATAAAAAAATTTATTGCATTGGCATAATATAAACTAAAATATGACATAAATATTTAATTATTTTCATATTCCAAATTTAAAATTCTACTAATTGTTTTTCAAATCGAGTCATCATCATGTTCTGCCACTGAGTACTGTTACTGTATTTAAAAAAAATATATACGTACATTATATAGTAATTTGAAGTTATTAACACATTTTATAATTTATAATTTCAAGTTACTCTGACTTGCTTTTTTTACGGTCTATCTAGATTTTCTTTGCCTTTATATGAATCAATTTGTCTTAGGATTATTTCAATGTATAATTTACACGTAGATATTTTGTTGGACTGTATTCGATAAATATTGTAATGATGTGTTATAAATCGAGCCTTTTCACTGAGTGCAAGAGTTAAAAAAATTATGGAGTATTACTATATTTGTGGTTTACATTAAATAAATTGTTTTATCTTAAGTGGCGTACGCACAATCCCTGCTGATGGCTGTTTGTGGCAGAACGAGCTAATGAATTAGTTTAAAACACCACTCACACCGATCACGAGTGTAGCGCCGGAATGGATAGTGCGTACTGAGCTTTACTCTCAAATGTAACATTGTGTTCATTTACATAAATGACATGAACAATAATATTAATTAGGTTGACCTACACAATAGAAAAGACCGAGCTCGACGGAGGCGCGGTGCGTTTGGTGTTTGAATGTAGCACGACACGTGGGCAAGACTTGTGATTTTATATACAAACGTAGTTTCACACAATAGTCTCTTCGACGATCGCAACTAACGACCGGTAGGTGGCAGGACCATCGCTAGCTTACAATCAGTGGTTTCATTTTTTTTCTTTAGATTGTTTTTTTATAGAAATATAGAGTCACAATTCTTGTGTGTGCGATTGGTGTATGATTTTATATTAATTCTTATTATAGTGTGCTAATGAAATCGTATTAAATTTATTTTTAAAGTGTAATATATGTTATAGACGTGCATATGCCGTTAATGCATAATATGCTTCTCGTAACTTAGGATTCAGACAAGTTTAATGTATTTGAGCTACGTATTTTTTTTAATTTATTGAATTGACAGCTAATTTTTGAATGTATGATGAGAAAATTTGGGATTTTTTTTTAATTGGTATTTTAGTACAAATAAATTTTACACCAGCTGTTCTGACGGGCTTATTTTAGTATACATTTTTTTTTAAGAGAAGTGATGTTCTGCTTCAATGGATGTTAAGTTTAACTTTCGTAATTTTCAATAAAGCACTAGGTGTGTCCGCAGTGTTCAGTAGCAAGTATTGTGCCTTCGAAGTTCTTATATCGATATATTGGCTTATAATTCTTATATCGATATATTCGGCTTGTCTCAATTCACACTACGATCTTAACGGAAGCTTTAAATGTACTAGCTTTCAAGGTAAAACGACCTTTTGCTTTCTTGAAATTAATATAAAATAAAATAAAATAAAAATCATATTTTGCTTATCTTTAAAAAATGTTAACTTTATGTATATTTGATATCGAGTCGACTCGGGTCACTGGGGGTTTTGGTGTCCGTAACATTGTGATAAACGTCAAGTTTTTCCATATAAAAGGATAATAATTAATTGCTTTGAATTTTTTTTTCGACTTAGTTTCAATTTAGGAGAGATTATTTGTAAATGAATTTAGACTTTTAAAGTGTAATAAATATTCTTTTTATGTACCGATTAATGAAATTAAAAATTAATATAAAGTTTACTTTTATTACGGATAGATTTTATTTATGTCGATATATATGGTTACGGTTGAGGAGCATTTTGTTCCAAAAAAATACCCTGACTTGTAGAGTCGCAGTTCTGTAGTTTGTGACAAAAAAAGTTAATAAAGTACATAAATTGCTGTCGCATTTGTTTTATTTGTATCCCAGATTAATTGAATATTCATCACTTGTCTCCGTTTCGCCTCCAATTTCCCAATTCGTTCATCAGATATGTCAGTATAGGGTTGCCGCCAAGTCGATTGACCTGCGAGTGAAGGGAATTAATTAATCAATTAAATTATTTGACAAAACCCGATTCAATGTTTGCAACCTTGAATTAGGTTGTGGTGCGAGAATAAATACCCAGCAATAAGCTGCGTAGTTTACTCGGTAGCTTTCACAAGCTGGTGAGGCTGACAGTCCACTTGTCAACTATGATAGAGCTACGCAGTCATAGAAATGATTAAAAATGAATAGAGCAATTTGAAATTCCACCTCTCACTCCGGGAAACCGGATTCAAATCCTAGCACGCACCTCTTAATAATGTGCGTTTTGAGTTTAAATATCACTTGCTATAACGGTGAAGGAAAACATCGCGAGTAAGCCTGCACGCCTTAAGAGTTCTCAAAAATATAAAAGAATGTTCTCTAGGTGTGTGAGGTCGTCCAGCCCACATTTGGCCAGCGTGGCAGACTATGGCCTTAACCCTCCTTTTCTGAGAGAAGCTCCCTGTTCCAGCAGTAGAATAATGAAATGGTCGGAAAAGAAAAGAAAAGAAAGAATTTGAAATTACAAATTATAGGCATATTTATTGAGTACGTTCATCTTAAAACGTGCCTCGTTGGTCGTGTTGGTTGCAAGTGCGTTGCGTTGGTTAGAATCCCGGGTCGGTTACTACTAAATTTTTCTAATTTAGATTTTCCAGTAGTGGCTCGGAGTCTGGATATGTGCCCGGTGTATGACAATAGGCTCACCACCTATTCCATAGTGGGACGTAAACGTAAGTGTTGAAACGTGCGAGTGTTCTATACTCCTCTGCCTACCTCTTCGGGGATTACAGTCGCGTCGGTCAAGAGTCTCTCTCGTTAGTATATGTGAGGTTTAATATTTGATATATATACAAAATGTTCGAAGGGTTCTAATTGTTTTAAAACTGGTTTCAAATCTTATTGTATTTTAAACAACTATGTATTATGAAAATTACTGCGTTGCCTACAGTACATTGGTGAGCGGGTGCCGAGCGACAATTAATAGATAAAGCCAACATATAAGTTGGCTTTATCTATTAATGATATATGATATATCATTAACTTGATATGATATATCATTAACTTGAAATTGTCAAAGGTTCCGTGGCATGCACCTCGCGCCACGTGCGGTGTTCCTTATCAAATATGTACAATGTTGTTTAGTGTTCTTATAATATGTTATTATATGAATTAGGCGAATTTACAATATCTTGTGATAGCGCCATACACGGCTATCCGAGTCAAAGCTAGGTTAGAGGCTGTGCTAAGTAATCGAATCCTTACATACGAATTAACATAAATTATTTTATACTCATATGTAGAATAAATGCTCATGCTTATCACACGCTCACGGAATAGTTCCAAGTTGTAATCGAATCCATAACCTCCCGGAGGCAGCGGTCGAGGATACTAACCAATAGGCCAGTTGTATATTTCTAAACAACATTTATAACAATGTGCATAGTATTGGTCGCTAGCGGCCATGTCTCACGGTCGTTCAAGTGCTCGGTACATAGAGCACAGCGCTGACGGTGAACGGTAGCCAGGGCAGTGCGTGGACTCGCACGTTTCACCTGCCACGCTTATTTACCGTCAGGGATTGGTGGATGAATCTGTTGCCGTACACGAGGCACAAATCCACACTCGGAGCCACCGACAGAAATTGTTAGAACAATCTATTCGTACTCGTCTCAAAGTTGGAACGCAGGGCTTCTCGGTCGGCTGTGACGTTCGCAACCGCTTTGCCAAGTAGAGACAGTCTAAAAAGATTTAAAGATTTATTCGTTCGTTATTAACATCCTCGCGTGAGCGGGTCCAACAGGTGGAGCCGACTGCCGTGCGACGCGCTGCGTGCGATTAATTGGTGTCCTGTGTTGGGTTCGCGGTCGCGGGTCGGCATCGTTTGCATTTTGTGTTGGCGTTATGGTGTGTAGCAATAAGTGAGATTGAACTCGTGTCCGGTGTTTAGAAATGGGATTACATGGAACGTAACACATAACTGGTTACATTGCACTTCTACCCCTGCCTACCCCTTCACGGAAATATAGGCGTCATTTGATAAAGCGCAATCGATTTTTTTATGAGTATATGGGTGCTATAATATCTGGCTTCGTTTTTGGTTCGACTTTATGTTGAATATGTTAAATAATAATTTTGTTACTACTTACTCATATCAAAAGCGAAACAAAATGTTATAATTAATATACACAACCAGATTCCAGCATAGGCGTCTCATGTTGTTGATTTTGTAGTGTTTATAACAGTATAAACGTGAAGAAATTTCCAGTAGAGTACCTACCCTTTGAAGCCGTACAAAATTTGTATCGCTAACGAATAATTTCCATAAATTATATTATGTATTCGACGCGTGAAACGTATCAGTCCATTTTGTATCGAATTTAATTTATTTGAGACATCAAGTTATTTTCATAAAGGCACGTGACGTAATAATCGTGTCGTTACGCTAGTTACTAATTACGTCACAACATGTGGTAGGTAGTCGATGTTTCTTGACGTAGTTATGAATGTACGTTAACGTTATTAATTCGATGCATGCATCACGCAAAATCGTATCGTCGGCGTCGGTTCGAATTATACTTTCACTGATTGATTTCTCACTGCTCTCTCCGCCTATTCGTTATGTGTGACTCGAGCGACGTAATGACTGTGTGTATATAATTTTTCAGTTGTATGGTCATTCTTGCCCGTAACATGTTTTCGTGTGGGTTCACTATGAACAGAGTACCAAGCCTTTTTATGTTCACTGTCTTTCACTAATCTTCTTCTTGTTCGTGTCGATAGCTGATCCGATCAGCCATCGCAGTGGAGGGATTTGTCGCTATGTCCAGAATGCTATCATGACCATAAGATACTAAATAATAAAATATAAGAGCAAACTTTTGTCCCATGAACATTCTTTATTTTAAGTGAAAAAAATATATTTTGACCCGGCGAACTTCGTACCACCTAACAGTCGGTTACTATGAACTTAATTAATTAAATTTAATTGAACTGAATTCAGGCTTTTATGAACGTGATATAATGAATGCAAAAAATATTAAGTTTAGTATTTTATTATGATATAATACAGAAATGGGAATAAAAATACTAAAATCTTTTATACTCCAGTTAACGTTGTCAGGCGATATAAGGATTGAGGGAGAATTTGACACGGCCAACATTATGCCTCCACTCCGTTCAAATAAAGAAGATGAACGAAATTAAAACAGCGAAGTACAGTGCATTGCGAAACGGCGGGGCGTGTTGTGGTGGTGGTCGTGGAAAGGTCAAAGATACAAGGCCGCTGGAGAGGCGCCGCCCGCGCGTGGTACGGCGCCGCGGCGGTACCACTGATACTATAGACTCTTTGAACTACCGATTCTAATTTCTGTACATATTCGTTACCGTTGCCTGGCTCGAAGCTGTCATTGTCATTGGCTCACTCTCAAGCGTAAGGCTACAAGGATAGTGAGAACGGATCTGTTTCATTCGTTATTGTTATGTAACATATCACATCGTCGAATGGATTTCAAAACGTTTAGGAACTTGGATGGTGTCAATTGATCATTGTTTCCCACTTGACTGTATTGCGTCTCCTGGCTCTTATTGAATGACGAAATGAATACGACATTCTTCGAATACATTTCTTTAAATACACACTGAATATTTTAATTCTATGATTTTACTCTACTTGGTATCAAATTTGACCACCAATAAAATTCTCACTTGCACGCGACTAATAAACGTAATCTCTTGTTCCAGGTACGTAGCACTGACATAAACCACATTTTGTGTGACCGAGCGGTGAGTCATCGCACGGAATGTTGACGGTCATCCAGCGGGTGATGTGAACGGGCGTCCCGCTTCCGACGGCCACGTGAACCCTCTTGGGAATGTTTGGGAATTTTTTATTTTTAATAGTTTTCACTTAGTAACGGTTACGGAACTCGTGCTCTATTTAAACGTTGATTGGACGTATTTACCATTGCTCTTCACGGGACTATGAAGTTTTTAAAATTGATGGAATGTGTTTTACGAGTACCTATATTAAAGTAGAGGACAAGAAAACACTGAAAAGTTCATTGGACATGTTTTAAATCTTAAGCTAAATATATACCGATTGTCCTCGAAGTCCTCCAAGATCTTTATTTAAAACATTGAATAGGTATCTATCTATCTATAAGCGATATATTTTATGTACCTACTTCTGTATTGTATTAATATATGATATTGACAATATAGTCTACGCAGTTAGTAGTTTGAACTTTACTGCCTACGTTAACTGCTCCCATTACCTTCCATTAAACGCTCCGACTTCAACTGTAATTAGGCTCTTTATGTTTTACAGTATTTCATATTCATGATGAAAGAAGTGATAGCCTAGGGGTTTGAAATTCGACCTCTTTCTCTCTCTGGGAGACCGGATTCAAATCCTAGCGCGCATCTCGTAAAAATGTGCGTTTTAAGTTGCTTGCTATAACGGTGATGGGAAACATTGTGAGGAAACCTGCACACCGTAGAGTTCTCAAAAAAAAGTGTTCTCTAAGTCGTGTGTGTATTCTGCCAACCCGGACGTGGCCAGCGTGGCAGACTATGACCTTAACGCTCTCATTCTGATTGTGAGAGGAGACCCATGTTCCAACAGTGGAACGATAAAAGGGTCGAAAAAAAGTACTCATAATACAAATACACTCATAATACAGCACTGGCATGCCTCATGACTCTTAAACCTCTGATGTAATAAATGAATTCGGATCGTACACATATTTTGAATAGGTATATCGAATCGATGTCCCCTTACTTCTGAATTGAATTCGAACCCATTGTTGCGGTGTCCGACGTTAGTAGGTATATTCTTATTATGATATTATCATGCCATGTCCCTCACAGGATAGGCGATATGGTGTTACGTTGCAATATGTCCGGCTAGCTTATATCGACTCTCTCGCCAGAAAAACCATATTCGCGTATGTCAAACGACTCATGTACCTACGTGAACATAGTAATGTTACGTTAATGACTTCCAAGAATACGTACTATATCTCATCTGGAGCACACAAGTAGGTACGTGGCTGGATAACATTGAGCAGAGCTTCGGAAGCGGTCGCGCTCGGGACGCTGGCGCCGCGCCAGGTTAGCCGGCAGCAGCGACGCGTCGATTAACGAAGTGAGAATTCAACAAAGTATATAAACAACGCGATGTGTCACGACCGCTCTTGATAGTATTTATTCACGAGCGCGGTGCAGTTCTGAGTTCAGTATCTACATTATAATCATATAGTATTGCATACATTGTTGGAGTAGATTAGCCACTTGGAGTCTGGGTTTGAATTGTGGCGAGTCATTTGTTTCTTCACAAATTTATGTGCCATTAATGTTATCGTTTTTCTGTAAGGATGAATGGCAACATCGTGAGAAATCTTGAAATTGTACATAATGTTCTTTGAGCCGTGTGAAGAGCCTACTACGGCTTCAATCCTTTCTATTAGCGTGTCTTCTACGCGAGCAACAAGGCAATGTCTTCAGTCTCCGCCGCAACTTCGCTGCAGTCCGCGGGAGCTCATGAAGAAGAACTTCGTATAAGTCTGAAACTAGTCATAATATGTAATAATATTATTCAAATGCCTTGTTATCTTTGCCTTCCATTTTTTGTGTATAGAACTGTTGAATCCTTTAATTAAACGAATTTGTAGCTTAAACTCTATTCAGCCAGTTCAGAAATAGTCATTTTGTTACAACTTTAATACGTGAAAAAAGAAAAATTCACCGTCTTCCGCTTCATATGAAAAATCTTTCAAAGCCGACGATGACCGTGTAATTTTTTAAAACGAAAGATAAAATACCTCATTCTTTAGTCAAATTGCAATCATACTTCAATACAACAAAAATATTGCAATCGCTACGTATGTATACGTATATATTTGTTAATGAAAACCCAATTGAACTCAAAACTGGTAGTTTTAGAATAGTCGTGATAAATAAGTACCTATACCTAATATCGCATTTCATTCGTCCCGACTGCGACTGTCGGACACATTATGCGCGGTCGAAATATAGCCGCACACTCGTATTTATTGTTCGTATAATACATATTCGATGCGTCCACCGTGTTGACAATTCAGAGCCTGAAATTCATAACGATAATGAAAACGTAACATTTGCTAGGAACGCGTTCAGATGTTTTATTTTGTCGAATGTTTCTTTTTTCTTTCTAGTAGCTTTGTATGCAACGATGAACTGTCATATCATATAAATTATTGAATGTTGTTATAATATAATTACGCCAGGTCCCTTACAGGGTGTGCAGAGACCGTCAAACGTCAATTATCTCTTTCCTTACAAACTTGGCGTGTTTCTTCTGCACAGGTAATACCTACATCTATTGCATCCTACATTTATAAATGCGAACATGTTTGCAACTTTCCAGTAAAGTTAATCCTTTCCCCGCCCCTCCCCTGGTAGCTGTTTTGACGACAATGTTCAATTACTATTTAGGGTCGTTTATACTTCCGAATGAATTTGCAGTTTATTGAGTCATGAGTGTGTTTGCATTAGTTGTTTTTATGGTTAGTTTCTGTTACATTTGTGACACATTTTTGATCATCATCATCATCACCACCACAAGTCTAAGTCCACTGTCACGAACGATCTTTGTTCAATAAACTTTATAACTATGTTGATATGTTTAAATTGTGGTGTTTTTTCGTATATTTTATAAAGTAACCAAATTTAACCCGACGAGTTCCTACTTTTACTTTGTATACGAAACAGTTTACACGAAATGTGAGTTTATACATCGTATATTTGAAATATAAAATTAAAACTATGCGATTTGCCTGAGAAGTTAACGTTTGTAACATAAGTAGTGTAAGCGCTCAGTAAGTACAGACGGAAAACTACACGTTGAAACTTCTCAAACAGGGCCTCGGCAAGTTACAAACCTGCGAATTACATGTGCCCACTGCCTGTACGTGTTCGTAATAGTTTAAATCCCACGGGAGTTAATGGTACGTTTGGAATGTCAGCAATTAACAGTATAAATGCGTTGGTGTTATTGCATTTAATTTTTATTTTGTAAAATGTTCTCCGCTGCTTTCCCCGTAAAGGATCTAGCGTGAAGATACGTATATGTGTAATACCATAGCGACTTACATATTTATTTACATAATACATATGTACCTCTGTCAGTTTCCAGGTCACCATGACACAGGGTAGGTATATCACGATTTAAGATCAGACGGTGTGTGAGTTGTCTCAAAACGATAAAGGAACAGCAAAAAAGCTTTGAAATATACAGCCTGTAATCCATTTTTATATTTAAGTTAGGTACGTTTTCCTTATGAATTAAAATCATTAAATATACCCACCACAATAGAGGCGATTGTCACCGTTGAGCCCGTGCGCCGTGTTCGCTGGACAGCCACTCTCATTAGCGAGGAAACTGACTTTCAAACAGGTTCGCGACAGCCGCGACCCCCTCCAATAAATCCTACATGCTCACTTTAAATATACCAACTCGAATACGGAACGGTTCGAAAACAAAAGTTACTGGAATAATGGAAAGTGTCGATTGGATAAAATAAAATGTTTATGTGTTATAATAAATTATTTCCTCAATTTTTCATTAATCATTTTACTTTAATTAATGTTAGATTAACTTTTTAAGCGTTCTCTATCTGTTAGGAAACTTATATACAATAGTGGAACGATGGAACAACCAATCAGCCAATCACCGACCAACGTTAAATTACAACGAATTTATTGCATGAAAGGAGCCTCCCCGAGCGACGTACCTTCTGATATTGTACGTCTGGCGCACCCCGGGCAACGATCAGCGAA
>DWFO01005737.1:0-10335 GCA_018246595.1 Mimoniades nurscia nurscia
GATGAATGTAATTCATAGGTCGAGAAATGTATGGGTTTAGAGAACATTACTTTCAGTAATGCCCTCTGAGCCCTTTCCAGAGTTATTAAGTGAGATTTACCGGCTCCACCCCAGACAGGGATGCAGTAACTTAACACTGATTGTGCTAGCGCCTTATACGTGAAAATTAGAATTAAATGTAGCTTACCAGCCGGCTAGTGACCATAACACAATATCTCTTGATGCTTACTTTGGGATCAAATAGCCGTGTGTGGGGATATCCCAAGATGTCCTTATTATTATCAACACTTTATCGTGCGGGTCTCTTCTGAATGAGAAGGGTTAAGGCCGTCTCTCCTACGCTGAACAAGCGCGGCTTAACAGATTTCATACGCCTTGGAGATATCTAAAATGTCCATGTTTTCTCACGATTATTTTCATTACTATTTTATCAAATAATATTAAAGTAGATACCTAATCTATCAAAATCCTTACAATTGTTTACTTACAAAACAATTTTTGGGCTTATCAATAATAAAAAATAAAAACGAAGAAACAAACGGACAGACAATTGTAAAGATTATATAGATATAATCAAAATGAGTGATTGAGGATGCTCGCCCGCCTCATTTCCTTAAGCGTTTAATTAAAAGAACTCATTATTGAATCATTAGGTTTTCTTGAAAGTAAGTTGGCTGCCTTATACGTAACCAGTACTCACTTGAAAAGATCAGTTTGTCGGGAACCACATTTCTGAACATCGCCGCATAAGAAATGTATAAAAACGAACAAATATCACGCATCACTCGGATGACGGATTGCGCATTGAATCGACATTCAAATTCTAGAAAAGACTCTATTTAAATACATAACAATTATATTGTACGTACATTGGTTCCACTTTGAGTCATAGACACTTACATTAATAAGAGTAACATAATGACTATTTTGTGGGAAGAGTGATGAATGTAGATTAAGTACGTCAGCTCTATCAGGATAGAAATATTTGTCTTTCGGAGATCTTTGTCCACGCTGTGCGAAATCTAGGACGCAGGTTATTCGTACATAAATTTATATGTATTTTTTTAGAATGTTGTTCTTCTATACTCTATTATGTATGTGTATGTATGTATGTGTTTAATGTGATAATTACTATTTTATATTCATAGTTACAACACTCCAACAGTCCAACACTGCTGGACACAACCCTTTTATTACCCCAAAAACCCGATGCAGCACGAACATAATCCAACGGTTTTTGGCACTATTGCAATCCGAACATTAGAGCCAATATTATATGTTACCCCATTTTTATATGATTTTCCAAATAAGTTAGTTTACACAGTCTTGCAGGGATGACCTAATCGTTGGCGACATAGGTATATTATAATATAAAGATAAAGAAAATCATGGCACTGCACATTGTTTACTTGTAAAAAGTTGAGATGTAACAAAATAAGGCATATCGATACTGTTTCCGCTCCAAACAGTTTGTACAAGAGATCGTGCCCGGATTTTGTATATTCATCTTGATGTATTCATAAAGTGAAAAATACTTTGGTTTTTATTGTCATTATTTAAGTCAAAGTTCTCTACTATTTATCGTTTTCTTATTCTGTACATGCGCTTGTTTCCTGCTTTGAATTATTTCTAGTAAGAGTTAAACGGTAGATACTTAAGAACGACATTTATTATGTAAATTTGACTCGTGTATCTTTTCCAGAGTATTGAACCGTCGGAATAAATAATTTACTTTTATGTACGTATTTTATATACGTATTTTATTAGAGTCTGTTTTATTTTCCCGGAAAACAAGAAGCTCCATTATAATGTTATGTTATTTTTTCTTGAAGCAATTATCTTAATTAGTTCTGAATTATTATTTCAATTTCGTAGCTATAGGTATGTATTCATAGGATCAAATACCACTTGCTATAACGGGAACAGAAACATAGTGAAAAACTGTATATTATACATATTAAAATTTTCCTAAATGTTCTCTAAGGTGTGCGGAGTTTGCCGAGTAGCACTAATCTAGTGTCTAAACTATGGTCTTTACGCTTCTCGTTCCTTGAAGAAACTTGTATACTACAGCGGAACGAGAAAAGCGCTGTTGGTGAGCTGATTATATCAAAACATCAGTAAACTTAATTCCAAGCGTAATAAATTGTTTGACTTGAAGTAAATTCAAAGAGTGAGTAATCCTAACATCTAACTACCGATTGCTAGAATTAGAACCTATAAATGTATGATACAAAGATCTTTATTATATTAATTCGGCTCGCCATCTAACAATGAGAAACTCAAAAAACTTATATACATACGGGTACATACCTCGTATGTATTTTATTTGTACGTGTTTTGTCATTGTGGTGTCATTTTGCACATTCGTTTTCGTTAAACGTACTCGATGGAGAACGCCTAGACGATTTTAATACCTATGTAACATGTCAATAAATACTTTTAAAAGTAATTGAGAGTTTTTACTATTTTAAATGAGTGAAGTGTGAAGGCACAGCAAATACATGAAAAAAAATCATTTATTAATATTTTTCTCTACTTTTTCATAGACTTAATTAGTTTTGTCTGAATTTTGAAATATTTGCCATTGATTACGTTGAGATATTTTCGTATTAATTATGAAATATTTATTTAAATAATGTTTTAATAATGTATGAGTATCTATAAGAGTGTGTTAGGAACAAGTAGTTAAACCTAAATATAAGATAATTTATAGGCGTTGATTATTTAATCAACGCCTATAAATTATAGTGGTATTTACCACTCCATACTGTAAAATTTAGAGTAGTGTTTTATTTTTTATAAATAATGTTATATTATCAGCATTTACAAATTAGTACTTACACAAAAAATGTTTTTACATCAAATATACAAGGCCTATAATATTTTTCACGATATTACGAGTTATTTTCTACATCTTTGCTTCAATCAAGGAAAATAAAAAAAACCGATAATAAACATGGCAGTTAGAAAAATTATGTTGAGGATTCCACTGCAGCTATATATTTGCCGCTCAGTGGGAGTGATACACTAGTTTGAACACATAATAAGCACACAGTAAAACTTCAGAGAGAGGATAGGTATAGAGCTGAAAACTTCAGCAACATCCGGTACCAAAAACAATTGCTCGCGTAAAGTTGAGCATTAACACTGTGGCTTACTTCACGTACTCTTTTAATATAAACAAAGACATTGTAGAATGCAGTGATGAAATAATACAAGATATTTTGTTTACGAATATAATTTTATTAACAATTTACTTTAATGACTGTACTATATTTACAATTTGCGTTTTAATAATATACATTTTTACAATCTCTTTCGAGCGCCTAAGCCTATGATCTATGGGTGACCTAATTCGTAAAGGACTTGCTATACCACCCACGAGAATCGATAAGTAATTTTGAGCAATGAAATTATTAAATTTATAGAACAGAAAAATAAATTACAAGTCTATTATGAATATATATTTCTTGCATAATAATTCCAGTTAATGATATAAGAATAGTATCGATAGATACAAAATGTAATCCAAAATTGTAACACAAGAAAACATAACTGTAAGATAATTCAAAAAAAACTATTTCACTACACGTTATTTTAGACCAAACCAGAACGACTCTACATAAGATCTACATATATTATGCACATATTTATATATAAGTAATCACATGTGTAAATTCAACAGAAATGTATGTTTATGTGGCATCTCATCTCTCTGTCACTCATCGCCTACCCGCCGGCGGTGTAACAAATCATAGCCCAATTTATTTATCAGTAATGTAGGATAATTAATTTTAGCTATTTTAACACTAAACAGTTGTAATAAAGAAATAAATTTTATTATTGGATACGTTGTTGGAAGCTGTAATGAGATTATTCGATTTTTAAACTGTACACATGACTCTACCAGTGTATTATTTTTGTAAAATTTTATTAAGCTTTGAATATATCATTAAATGTAACATATAGTCAGTGATATCTGACGGAAATTAGTGAAAATTGAATTTTATGCGACAAAAAACATATGTGATTTGCTTTAAAATATACCTGTAGATTATATTATTATTATTATATGATCATTTTAGGTAAGCAGATAGCAATTGAATTTTTTTTTATTCTGTATAATATTATGGGCTCCCCTTTCTTCTAACCGCTTTGTAATAAGCAGTTCGAAATAATAAAATAAATAAATTCGCTTCCTAAAACTTCTACCGGAAGTACGTGGTTATTATATTTTAATATGAGTGTCATTCACACAACAAAATCGATGATTCGTGGATCATATTTATATTTATATGTTTTATGTAGTTTTGTTAATTTTTATCAATATATTATGATCAGAGCATGCATTCCTTTTCGTTATAATATAACCAGATCAATAGAAAACCTACAGTCATTTTACTTCAATGGAACACCACCTTCCTATTTCATTTAAATTAATGCCTGAATTGGTATGAGAGTTATATCGAACTTCTTCATTGTGAAATGCATATTGTTAGTGGAAAAACATCTTTTAAAATCGATTTTGTATTAAATACTAAGTATTTTGTATACACATACTTGAATCCTTTATTGTAAAATTTATTTAATCAAATCCCGCCTTTATTTCCCTGATATCGCAAACAGACACTTTTTACAACTTGTGAGTATGCAAATGCAAAAATGTTGCACGAAAGCCGTTTATATACAAATAAAAACATTTTTACTGAACTCATTATGCCCGTCGCCTAAGCATTTCTCACTCGTTGCGGTCTCAACGCACCTGTACACCGGCGGTGTGCATTAGCGGTGTGTGTATCTAATCAATTCATACTCAAACACCGGCACTACATTGTTGCATGTTATCAAAAGATCGACTAATTAATTACAATTACAATTTGCAAATGCAAAAGTAATAGTTAGTCCGACTTGATTAGAATCACCTGCGGTAAAAAAAACTGTCTTACACACTGTCATATATTCCGTTCATTTTTAGTTTCATGTTATACTGTATTGTACAAGTATATCGAATATATAGGAATATAATATGCAAAGAGATAATCTTATTAAGTAATTCAATGGTCTGTTTACAGTATTTTACATTGAGTTTGATGAATGCATTGAAATTATACGTAAAAAAAAGGTAACATCACGTCTGTAATTCCCTAAGAGGTTCACATAGGAGTGTAGTACTCTCTCACGTTTCACCAGTTACATTTACGAGTACGTCCCTCTATGGAATAGAGGGTCAACGCAGTCTCCAATGTTACAATTATTATGTTTGAGTTTTGGACAAAATTTTCGCTCTTACGTCGTCACTCAATTCAAATATGAACGTATAAAAAATAAATTAAATGCACTCACATTTAAATCATGACAAATCTAAATGGTTTCAAAACATTTGTTACGTAGTATTAATAAGAATATTTATTCAGAATTTGAATTTAAATAGCAATTTTAAATAACTCATAATTTAAATTTAATATTATTAATTTTCGAAGGCTCTACGATCGGCCCGATGTATAAAAATTCTTCATTCCGAGCATTGAAGATTACTATATGTTAAATAATAAATAATTAGTGTCTCGAGTCTTAAATACTAAATAATAAATAATTAGTGTATTCGATTCCTTATTTCGTATTTAAATTTTGTATCAGATTATAATTTTTTGTATTTTTGACAATTCGCAACAATGTTATCTTTAATATGTTACTAAAACAGTTTGTAATTTATCATTATTGCAATAGTTCATATTTACTTTGAAAATAATATCTCATTTAGGTTTTGTTTAACAAAAAAATGTTGTCTATATTTTCGACTTTACCTAACACTTACAAATAAAATAATGATTGATTTTATTTTATTAATTTGAAACATTTGAGCTATTTAGTTTTCCTTTATTTTTATAATATTTAGATTTGTTACATTTTTAATTAAATACCTACATAGGTACATATATTGATGGATTTACAAAACATATGATAATATTAGAAAGAACTCGATATTTTAAATCAATATAATTATTTAGATACTCTAATATTTACTATTGCATTCAGTGATAAAGTTAGGCCTAACCGTGCCATCAATAAAATTAAGCGCACCTAACAATACACTAGCTTATAGCTAAATAACTCATTACAACATTTCCAACAACATGTCACGATCTCTACACATAAAATAAATTACTTACAAAGAAATATGTTGTTTTTAACCGCCTAGACCACTGTCGAATTAAACGAATCCATACGTGTTCAGGTACAAACCTTTTATAATACCTCATAAAATTCTATACGACGAAAATAATTATCTACATCGCTTAAATTTACTATAATATAACTAAAAGCTGATATGATAAATAAATTCTTTTTTACTGGTAAAATAGGTAGGACATATAAAATTCAGGCAAGTAAATGCGACACGCGTAAGGCGCAAATCTACCTCTTACCTACATTAGGTATATATATACATATGTTAAATATCTGAGAATTTTCAATAAATTAAGCTCCAACCCATCACGGATCAGACACGGGAGTAAACCGAAATAAACTCTAAAATGAACCCTGTCATACCTCATAACACGATCAAATTTAACCAACTGATAAAAGATTTAGTCAGCGACTCTACATCGCAAAGGCAACGGCCGACTTTTGCTACAAAGTAGAGAGGTACATACCTGGTGCGCAGAAATGTCGAGTTAACTTCAAACACTCGCTTAACACTTTCAACGACATAATAATAGCCTAGTGAACTGGTTTACAATGCCTCATCATCACATACATCACCCGACGTGACTCTCGGCCCAAAGAAAGGTTCCGTCCTCGTCGCATCGTCACTAGCGTTCAGAGAGCACGCGAACTAAATAGAAACTTAGCGCCGTACAAAAATTTTATCACCGTATTTACACTATAAGTCTGTGTGAGGCTCGCCTACTCCTCGTCTACGTTGATCTCGGAATCGGCCGAGTCTTCATCGTACGTAGAGGAGGAAGCGAAACCGCGCCCGAGGAGCGCGGAGCGGTTCTTGGCGGCTGCCGCACGATCTCGCTGCCGTCGGTTTTTGAACCAGTTGCCCACTTGCGTCGGCGTCAGCCCCGTCGCCGCCGCCAACTCGCGCTTCTTTGTTGGATTTGGGTATGGATCCTGCAGGTACCACTCCCTAAGCAGTGACCTCGTTCTTTCTTTGAAACAGTGCGTCTTCTGCTCGCCGTCCCAAATAGTTCGTGGAAGAGGAAACTTCTTACGAACACGGTACTTGTCAACGGGCCCCAGTGGACGACCTCGAAGTCTCTCAGCTTCTTGATAGTGAGCTTCTAGCCACAACGCTTGCAACTTTGCGTGACTTGAACGTTGAAACCGATGTCTCTCTAAAATTGAGTACAATTCTCGATGACGGCCAGCATGAAATGCGACTACAGCGCGCGCTCGCAACACGGCTTCGCAACGTTCCAGTTCCGCAACGTTGGGGTGCGCCACAGGCAGCGACCAGAGGAAACGTGCTAGGCGCTCTACATCACCACTTTCTTCCAGTGTTTCACAGACGGTAGCCACCTGAGCGGCACTGAAGGAGAGCGTGGGCAGTGGCAATAACGGTGTAGGAGCTGCTAGCTCCAGCGCGCTAAGCGCCAGCGCTGGTGTAGGTTCGGCGCACGCGGCAGGCTCGGCGGCGCGATCGGCCGCTGCGGGCCCGCGGTGCGCCTCCAGGATGCGCGCGTGCAGCGCCGCCGTCGTGGACTCGTCCCAGGAGCCGCGCATCGGTGCGAGTGTGCGCGGCGGAGTCGCGCGCGTTGTGAGCCGGCGGCGGCGCGGCGCCGGGGGCGGGCTCACGGCGCTCGCCCGATTGGCTATCGGTTACGGTGCGCGCGACGCGCCGGCCAATCGCTCGCGCCGCCCGCCCGGGGGCCGGATAGCTTTCAACCGCGCCGTTGCGCGTATCCGGCAGGCGCGTTTAACGAGGGCGGCGGGGCGCGGCCCCCCCGCGCCGCCATGATCCGTCACGCACACCGCCCCCCCGCGCCGCCGCCCGCGCCCCACCGCCGCCGACCGACGCGCTCTGATCCCTCGCGCGACGCACCCACTGCCTCCGCTTCGATAGATTACCTGCAAACCTGCAATTAATAGCCTCCATATATTCATCCGGGTGGATTACATGCTTTTATTTGTCCGATATGCTGCTACCGATCGATAAATTAATAAACTTAACAGGTAATCAGCTTTGCATATTTACTAAATGTCAAGGCGATCGTTAAACGACCCGTAGATAGGTAGAGCTAATTTATCACGTCATGCAATAAGATTACCCGTAGGCGATGCATATTATCAAATTGTAATCAACAGCTAAGGCGATAAATTTCTAAAGCCTGTCTACTTTCAACTGGATAACACAAATAAACACAACTAGTTAAAAAAATAGCGACATCTCTAATCAGTGATCGGCCAACTCATGATTCCTTTAGCTCCAATGCTGCAATGTGTACAGTTGTCTAATACATCACTGTATAAAACAGATAATAATCGTTAGATACTTGTTTATTCAGTTCTACTGAAGTGGCTTATATTTCAATTCTATCCTCTACTGCCAACCACATTGAGTCAAATACAAGTAACGCAAATTATGAAATATCCCTAGCATCAAGAGGGTTCGGTCGCGCTACACCGCAGCGAGATTTGAGCGTGAAAGCCTTTCCAGAGTATTAAGTTATTGAACGGCAAACCACACCCAGGCTGTAACGCTACCCGCCGCCCCCAGCCACCCCCGGGGCTGGGGCTCGTGTTACTATATTCAGAGATTACGTGTATTTCTGATATATTTTTGCGATATCGCCGCGGCGAGTAAATTGAAACTCGAGTCAATTTTTTCGTTTCATTCGGCAATTTGTTTTTGTAATGCGCTTATCGTTTCGAGTTAATTTAACGTTTCATGTGTAATTCTACCATCGTAAGTACCTTTAGAACTTCTAAATAATCATTTTTATGATAAAGCTCTACATGACTCTACATTTCGTGCTCTTGTTTCTAAACCTCTAGTTTGAAAGGTATACACGATAAGCTTATATGCTTATAAAATTATACATATATGCTAATAAAATTAGAACCTGTTGCACGGGTGTAATGAACTTTTTATACAGATTCTTTTATATATAATCGATTATTTAATAACACCTTTAAATAGATTCTGTTTTTAAATTGTCAGTTGTAAAGAATGTGGTTTTTTCCTATTAATTAGGTGCTAACAGCTTGAGTAGAATTAACCATCTTAAGACTTTATTAAGTTAAGATTTGTAACTTAGAGATTCCGAAGACACTTTTAATTCAATTCCAAGTCATAAACGTATATACATAATTATATCAAATGTATCGTAGCCTTGACAATATCGTAGATCATAAACGATGGGTAATGTAGAGCAATACCGCCACGTGTGGTTTGATTTTAATGGCCGCTGGAAGCAAATTTTCACGAGTGATTCCGTGCTCCGATAGACACATTAACGGGTCGGCTATCACGGTAAAGTAACTTCCGGTAGACGTTATAACCACATCCTCGTGTTATAATCAATTCACACTAAAACAGCGTGACAGAATATATTCACGGCCTTTATCTAGGTACGTACTTATAGAGCCAAGCCCAATAATGTATCGTTAATCATCTAAATCGGCTTTGTTGTTTCCATTGCCAATAAAATAATAAATATTGAAGTATATTTATTTTATTTTTGAAGGTTAATATTAAAAACGTGACATAGCCATAGTTTTATATAGCTCCACACTTCATTTTAATTTTTTTCTTCCAAATAAAAAATACGTATTAGATTACGCTACTTTTCTTGTCCAAGGTTAGCTTAGCATATGATTAGCTTGAAGTAGCCATAACTTTAAATTGTTCTAAATTTTATATTAATATTACCTTGAAAAATTATTCTAGTACGCTACTAGTATTTTTCAAGGTTATTATTATTTCCACGGATCAGGAATAGTTGTACGTTACTCTACATTCCAGATTATTATTTCCATTGTAACAAAAAGCTATAAAAATCGAATTATTTATTTATTTATTTAAAATTGCACCAACAAAGTATACACTGTACATAATTATACAGACATGCATAAAATACTATCAAAGTGCTACTTTAATTATAGGTGCAAATAGAATGATAAGAAATTGGCGCGTACATTAATATTAAATCAAATAAGTAAGATAGAAATTAGTAGATATACAAATAAATAAGTTTGATTACAATTACATTAAATTGATATTACATTAAATTACAATGCTAAAATCGTCTAATTTAGATTTTCTAGTAGTGGTTCGGAGTCTGGATATGTGCCCGATGCATGGCAATAGGCTCACCACCTATT
>DWFO01005738.1:0-10335 GCA_018246595.1 Mimoniades nurscia nurscia
GTAGACAGAGGAATGTAGAACACTCCCACGTTTCACCAGTTACGTTTACGTCCCACTGTGGAATAGGTGGTGAGCCTGGTAATTTTTTCTGGCTGTCGGCACGGCTAGAAGCAGCAGGCGCCAGCGTCTTCACACGTAGCGCTCCGGCGACCATAGACGAAGACAGGGTTTCTCAAACTTTTGTCTCCACGAACCAAGTAAAACTCTCCAGATGACAGCAAAACCCTCAACTAACTAATTACATAAAATTAAATTAACTGTTGAAAAAAACAAGATTTTTATTTCAATAAAAGGCGTACTCACTAAACGAAGTTTTATCAAAAGTAGATGCAATTTGAATGATGCACTTAATGTTGCAAACTGGATGATAACATTGAATTACTTGCACATTTTCTCGTAATCACCCCGTTTTTAACCACCCATTTCGAAACTAGCTAGCCCTTAACACTGACTATGACTAATCCTTTCACCACGACAGCTGATCACTCACAATCAGCTATCAACTCGACGAAGAAGAACGCAACCACCCATCAAAATATTTTAAAGGAATGTCTAATACTACAACTAACTAATAATTAACCGGCATCTAAAATGGAAGTTCTCAATTGCTTGTATTTTTTTATTTTAGTCACCTCGAAACCCTTGCCTTGAAGCTGGATGTTAATTATAATTTTGTATTGTATCTATCTGAAAATTTACATACACAAAATAAACAAATAATTTAAAAGAATGAACAACTAGAAAGATGTTGATTTCTTTAAAAATTTATTTTTAAGTCGGTTCATTTATGTCACAGATTGTATTCATTTATTTTTTATTTTCACCAACTGATTGTAACTAATACTGTCACAGTTAATACGTAGCCTACACAAATAAAAAATAAAAACCATAATGCAGAATATTTGCCAACTTTACATTCTCTTAGTTAAAATGTTCTGTTAAAATAAAATTCCCTCTGTTATGTGTCGAATTACATGTTAAATAAATAAAAAATATTAAAATTGTAAATTTCATTTAATGAAACATGTTTTTTAAACACCTTAAAAATAAGAGAGTACTTAAAACAGAAAATCATATATTTTTGCTAGTAACACAGCCACATCCTTATTTACCGTTTCTTGTATTGACCAACGTTTGAATGTTGCCGATTTGTGGGGAACTACCGAATTGCAGGATATTTCAATTCAATTGGAGCATAGTGTTTGTTTCCATTCGATTATATGACAAATGACAAATATGACAAATTTGTGAAGAAGTAAATATTTAAATATTGCCTTGGCGACGTAAAAGAAACCGACCAAATAATTTTTGTCTATATTTACATTAAACAAAGATTGAGAGATATATCCACGAAAATGTTTTAATAGATACGTGTAGCATGCTTAAATAGTATTTTAAGGTCAAATTTACAAGAGCTTTATTGACAATAAACAAAAATCTACAATTAAATTTATACATTTCTATACGTGGAGATTTTGTTCTCCCCGAATTTAGGCAACTTCGCCTTTAATTTAGGGGAGTTAAGAGAACAGGCATTGGCAACGCTGTTATTGACGTAGTATTCGGCTTGTCCCCGTGCTGTGAGTGTTTGTTTCGTACGTATGGTCGTTCGGCATTGTGTTGAATACTGTGTGCTGTTCGTTATTTTTGCTACCGTCAAAATCATAATAATTGAGGGTAAGAATTGTAATAATCACATATTTCGCTTAGTTGTTATTAGAACTGTAATTTACTGATAATAAGATATGAAATTTCACAATATATATTATTTGTGATGAAAAACCTATAGACAGAGTAGCTTGTGTAGTTGAGTCAACATAGCAAATCGATGTTTTCAAAACGACATAGTGAGAACTAGTACAAAGAATTTATACAAAATTACTTTGTTCCAGATAAGTTTTTTTAAATTTAGAAGGCATCAAGATTTAAAAATGGCTATTGGACCGGGAATGTCGTGTGTTAAATATCTACTATTCTGCGTCAATCTTTTGTTCGCGGTAAGTTTTTGTACCTTTTCCTTGAGAGCCTCCCACCCTTCTTCTTTCTGTCAACTGGCTTTTAATTGCTTTATAATGTAAGAGATATCGCAAATTTAATTACACGTGTATACTTTTTTTGGCGTTAATAAATTAACACTCAAATAAATAAATCATTTAATAGTTGCAAAATTGTCCAGCTATATTTTATTCTCGTGGAACAGGTTGCACATGAATTAAGTAGGAATTAACGTGGAGCAAAGAGAAACATACGATACCACGTACACTCGCATGTTATTAAAATCATCTAAACCGGTCTCTCTGCTGACTTGTTTTTAAACTGGAGGTTGAAATGTGTAATTATAATTATTGGTCATAATATAACAGTGAATCGACATTGCACATACAGTGCATACAACTTTAGTTTTGACGTAAATTAATTTATTATTTAACGTGTCACTCGATTTTAATTATAAAATTACAGAGCATATATGTTATTGTTATTAATTGGAATATGCAAGATGTAGGCCTTGTTATTTAATAATATGTAGACAATATTTCATGAGTATAATGAAGCAGAATAGACAAATTTTTACACATGACTTGGCCCTTCCAATTCTGATATGCAAACTTTCTTCATTCAAGTAACTAAACAAAATAACATAAATGTAATGAGCTACATAAGTCATGCAGA
The DNA here is from genome assembly GCA_018246595.1 of Mimoniades nurscia nurscia. Classification (NCBI taxonomy): domain Eukaryota; kingdom Metazoa; phylum Arthropoda; class Insecta; order Lepidoptera; family Hesperiidae; genus Mimoniades; species Mimoniades nurscia. Next base: position 2,671 of record DWFO01005738.1, read on the forward strand.
ATTACAATTGTTGTTTAATAGGTGCAGAACAATAGACAATATGTTATAATAAATATATGTATATCTTTTACATGTTATGAAAGTGAATGCTTTTTGTAATTTTCATTATGGTGTTCTCGCTTGAAAAGGCACAGTAGACTCTCAGGTCTGTGTTATTGTTAAAAAGGTGATTAGCTCATTTAAGAAACATTTACCATAACCAAACATTTGTGACACGATTTCTACATATACCTAATCTTCTCTGTAGTTATGTTTTGGAATATGCTGTAAAATGTGGGCTGATGATGATGATGATGTAAAATTTACTGCCAGTGGCCATACTAGTGAGACACAAGAAATTCTGCTGAGGAAATTCTGGCTGTATTGCAAAACAAATCCTTTTATTTGAAAATTACCAAAGAAATAAGTTATTAAATTGAATTTAACTACTGCTTGTATAATAAATTTTGTATTTTGTTCTCTGAATACTTAGGACTACTAGAAATTGCAACTACTTGTATATCACATTGCAAGACTCCTGCTCAACCTTGCAATATTAGTATTACTATTTAACACCTGAGTTGATGAGACTAAAAAAATATATTTCCAGAGGTTGGCTTGCTGGTTCGTGCAGGAATTGTACCTAGATTCTACCTATATACTGTAGTACTCTCTGATCACAAGTGTAGGTGATAAAATTCTTTTTGTGTGTTTATTATGAGGAATATTCAATGTTTTAGATCACAGGACTGATAATCGTGATAGTGGGGGGGATAGCTGAAGTTGGAGCTAACCCCTACGTTGACCTGACAGATGAGAAATTCTACACATCGGCACCGATGGTTCTGATCATCGTTGGCCTGATTGTGTTTATCGTGGCATTCTTCGGTTGCTGTGGTGCTGTTAAGGAGAATCACTGCATGATTGTCACTGTAAGTACCACATTTTTCTAATTTAAATAACATAATAATTCAAAAATTAACAGCCATTTTATCAACAAAAATATAAAGGAATTAAAAGTGATTGATAAAATCTCATACAGGACTACAGAAGACTTTTAGTGTTGATAGTTCACACAATAATAATTAGTAGTAATGAAGCCTTAAATTGAAATATATTTAATATAAATGATACTGTAGCAGAAAAGTGTAGTGTTTGTACTTATTAAATTTTTTTTAGTATTCTCAAGTCTGAAAATTTTGGCATGTTTAATATTCATTTGTAGAAATTCTATGTAATCTACACAACATATTTCTTCAGAGATTTTATTATTCATTTTACTATTTAGCTATTCGATAATACTATATCATGTATCGATTTATAATAATAATGTTAATATTCAAATTGTATCTCTACACCTGGCAAATAGTCAGTTGTCTCTATCAGAACATTCATTAGAAAAATTACATTAGTATCTGGATATTGTTTGAAGGAGGACATTGACCTTTTGTACAATGCACCACAAGCTAATAACACTCACTATGACCTACTTTTAATACAACTTCGCACCAATAATAATCGATTGTGGTGTTGGGTGATTAGGGACTTAAGATAAAATAAATCCTTTTTCATCACGCCGATGATGTGTTGTAAATACAATGAATATAGTGCGAAGAAAATTTTAAGTTTTTTCTCACATATGATAAAAATTTGTATGTAGGGCGTTGGGGTAGGTACCCCCTAAAGCTTCGTTCTATTATCTATGAAGTAACCTTAATAATCTTCACTATTAACCACACATGAACCATGGTGCTTATACATAGTAGGGTGAATTTTTAATAGCGGTTCAGATATAAATATTTTACTTTCACATCAAGACGAATTTATTGTTAAATAAATATTAATAATATTTTTAAACAATTTGATACATGCATATACGTTAATATTTAATAAAATGCTACGTAATACGTAATAAAAGCGGCATGTTTGCAAAATGGCGTGTTAAGCGCCACGTGACGCGACCTGCGAACGATCTGCAGTTTGTTGAGAAATGACAGTTAAAAAAAAAACTAAAAAAAACGTTTTTAGCGTTAATCTTACTAAAAAGTAAAAAATAAATCTTAACATAGGAATAAAATTACTGACGAGAAAATTAATGTCACTATTCTAAAAACGTGGGGTGCTTGGTATGACACTTCTAAACTAAATCTGTATTTCGGAATGAAAGTAGTGAAACAAAAATGCAGTGTTCGTTTAAAAAACATAAATGTTAGTTGAAAAGACATGAATTTTCTCACGCTGGGTCTCCCGGCGTAGGGGACCGTCCCCTGGGTGGTGGGTGGGGGTCGGTAGTACAGCCTATTTTGCCACTGGCTAAGTCCGATGCACTCGCTGACCAAAGTAGGGTGTGGCCCTCCAGCATTTCGGGGCTTGTGCGGCGGGTTAAAGCCCCTCCCACGCAAAAAATCTATGTTACGAAATCGATATTAAATTATTGTATTATCCTCGGCCCGTCACTTGTGTGCCAAGCTTCAATTAAATCTGATCACTAGAATCAGGGAAAAATCGACTCCGAAGAGTCGTTTGCATAGTTACACAGTTACAGACATACAGGTGAAACTAATATAAGCGTGTTACAATGGCTCTCAATATTAACGCTGAATGTTTCATAATATATATTTATTATTAGTAAAAATTGCATTACATCATATTTAGGAAAACGTAACATCACGCCTGTCATCCCCGAAGAGGTAGGCAGAGGAATGTAATATACTCCCAAGTTTCGTCTGTTACGTTTACGTCCCACTGTAGAATAGATGGTGAGCCTATTGCCATACACCGGGTACATATACAGACTCCGAGGCACTACTACAAAATCTAAATTAGAAAATTTTAGTAGTGCCCCCTACCCGGGAATCGAACCCAGGACCTCCCGTTCGGCAGTCGCACTTGTAACCAACGCGACGAACGAAGCAGTCAAGTTATTATCAGTCAGTCCAGGAAGTTATTATTAAATTTTTATTAATAATAAAATGCTCATGCCCTTGTATGAAGCAACATTCGTTTATTAAATTCAACTGTATGCACAGCATCTATTATAAAATTTCATGTGTATGTCAGCGCGTTGACATAGTCAATATAAATACAATGATAAAAAAAAAGATAAAACAGAAGAAGTAATTTATAAACAAACTCGAACGACAGCTCAAAAAGCCCCTGCAGTACATCGAATATTTGATTATTTTTATTTGGATGAAAAGGCTTGATTCATATGCATCAATTTGAATTACTTTGTTTTTCTCCACAACTTTTGAACAAAAAATCCCATATAAGCTTAGAAATTCTTTTATTATGGCGTGTTCAGTTACATTCCAGTGTATAGTCAATTATGAAGAATTTAAGATTAAAAGGAAAAATATTTTATGTCGATTAGCGTATCGAAGTAATATAATTATTTTTAAGGATATCTATGGAAGACAAAAAATAGATTAACCAAATTATGTAGTGATACACAGAAATCGAGATTGTGAGTAAAATGAGGGCAGTTAAGTAAATATTATCTAATTGATGTAAACAACGTTTGGCAAAGTGGCCGCCAATGCGTAGCGCACTACGGAGCGGGAGGGAGGAAATCACCTCATTCGTTTATTTGAGCAGCGAAAATAATCCCGGTCTCCTAATCTGTGTCTGACATACGAGTACTCATATATACGTCAAATCTCGAATCTTGACGGCGAATGCTCCCGAGACATGTCATCTTGCACATGTAATTCATAACAAGGCAATTGGGCCGATCCGTTTAAGCCAATTGCCCCGCACGAGTCACGAGCCGTGCCCTTTGATACGCCTTGGCAGATGAACCTGTTGTGTAAATGGTTGTTTCCTTTATTAAATGCTGTCTATTATCTACTGTCTATTTGAAATATTTTTAGTAATTCAACATTGTCTTTATTGTTGAGTGGTTGGAAGCGCAACTGTTGATGAATAGGTCGTGGGTTCAGTTCTCACATCGGGTACCGTTGAATTTTTCTTACGTAACAGTTTTAGTATGTATTTTCTAGAAGCTGTAGACAGCGACGTACCTATAGTACCCGCTCCCATGCTTCGCCTTTTACGCTTAGTAATTAATACAACAAAGAAATCCTCTTAACAACGAAATTCCATTTGTAGTCGTTCGAACGTTTGGAAGATAGCCTGAACCAGTCATTTTAATAGCATAGGTTTGCATTTCGCAATCTGCATATAATGAAAATCAAGATAAAACAACTCATTGTGTCGAAATCACTAACAGACACCGCAGTCTTATTTATGTGTATACACATAAATAAGACTGCGGTGCATCGGTATATATTTTTTTTCATATTTTGGCAAGGTGCCATGGTTCGTAAAAACTCAATTTAGAACGAAACATCTCTATTATCTATACAACTCTTCAACTACATTTTATTGTTTATTGAAGTGTTTACCTATGAATACGTGTACGCACCACAAACGAAGGTCATAAAAACGTAACAATTGTGATACCTTTCAAAATGTATTGATTAATACTTAACAAAGTGTTAAATATTAAATAATCGTGTGTCTATTTGGATATACCAGTTTTTGTAAACATGCGACGAAAGAGTGTGGTTACAAGAGATAAAGATTTAATTTAATTATTAGAACAACAATTCTCAGCCTTTTGTTATGTTAACGCGTTTAGGGACTCGGTGATTCAATTAACGGTACGCTTATATTAACATTTTCCCTCCCATCGACACGACTTCTCAGAACAACACTAATCGTGTACTTCCGGTCTACTTTATTTGCTCCCTAATAAGTTCCCTTCAACTTTGCCTTCCTCATAAGCGTGTGTCGTTTCTTTTTGTAATATAAAATGTCCGACATTTTTGTCCCGCGTAATTATGGAATTTCCTTCTGTAATACATTATTATGCAGTTCACCAATGGATACGGCTGTTGAAATCACAAGGTGACTAATTAGGTACTGTTTCGTAGTTATGAATGATGCACTTTAAAAACTATTAAAATTCAATGCATTATCAATATATAATATAAATTTAAAATGTTCAAAATATACAAATGCTAGTATCACAGTCACTGATTTAATTCTTTCTTTCAATATTCATGTTTTAAAAAGCAAAAAAAAACATTACAATGTTTGTTTATTTATTTAACCATATATTTTTGTACAATAAAAAAAGTATTGCACAATATTGTAATTATTTAACAATACAATTTACATAATTAAAATTATAATTCGGAAATTAAATGTGGTAACTAGGTAAACTAAGGTTTCGGTATCTGAAACCGTAGAATACAAATAAAAATTATTCTGGGCTAAACCCTTGCTACGGCTTCTCATATACATAGGTGGACGCCCGATTAAACACACGTTCGAGAATGTGAAACTGTGATAACGTACGATGTATAGCAATTTTATAACCGAAAATATACTCGATAACACAGTTTTAATAGCTGTATAGCGTCGTTCGACTTAGTTCGTGACAGGTAAAGGACATTATGTGATCTCAGTTGGCCAGTTTTTGTGTGTAGGATGAGTCATACGTACGCTGGTATGTTAAGGACTAATCTAACTCAACCCTCGTGTATTAGTTTGTTGTACAAAAATCATATATAAAACGCATATATCTAACCTCAATCGGACACGTTCAGCGTAAGATGAGCCATACAAATGCTATCATATCTTCATATCTTGAGTACTAGCTTTATTCAGCCTTTGTATATTATTATTGTGTTCCTCTAAAACAATGTAAACGTTTGATGTACATATACATACTTGTATATTAAACTTACTACTACAATTATGGTAATATAATGAATTTCTACATACTTCTAAGAAAAACGCGCAGGTAAATGATAATATTGTGTGATAAATAGCCTGCTGGCTTAACTCATAGGTATGTTGTTTTTTCGTACTAGTTTTGCACCTACCCGAGATGTATCTTGAACCGCCGCCGATTACAGAGAGGTCGCGGCGGTACTGATACAGGTACATTCAGGTATAATTATGTTATATGTAAACGTGATCCGTGATATATATAAGGATAGTAGCATTATTCATCTTTGCCAGAAGCTTACATATATGTATATGTATCTGTTATCATGTACATATCTTATAGATACGGAACAATAGCCATGTTAAAGGATTTTCAAATATAAATAACAGGATTACATTGTTTGATGCTCTAAGATCTGATCGATGTGCTGTGAGTGGCACTATTTTAAATAAGCGGGCTCGTTATGATCTATCTTCGTATTAATGATTATCCTTATTAGTTGATATTAACTAAGCGAGTCGGCCGCGAGGTCAGCGAGCGGTGTAAGCAGTTCTTTTGATCGAACACATCCTGGTGTAATAAAATTTAAATTATTATATTCCAAACATATTAGATTATTCTTTGAGTATTAGGGAGTCCGCGATTTCGATATTTTGAGAAGTTTTAAGTTCTTGTAAGTGCAGTGCATTTACTGATCCAGTGAAATGCAAGCGGGATCCTGCGTCACAAGTTTTGTATAATGCAAGCAGGCTCCCATGTTTGCGATTGAGTAACTTAGTCGTGAGGCGAATTACTTCTGCTGAAAAGAATGATGCAAATAAGACCAAGACGCATGATTTATTTATTTATAATATTATACATTTGAATAACACAACCATTATCATTAAGAATGGTATAAACATAAGCTCCGTCGAGTTTGACCGTACATTCTGCGCCGTCGACTTACGTTATTAGTGGCTAATTAGTAAATATATCAATACTTGGTTAATTTGCGTATCTACGAAGAATCATATCGTAGGTAAAACCCATTATGGCCGCCAATTACTCATGCGCCGATAGTTTTGTATGTTTTAAAAAAAGCTGAATAGGTACATTTCTAGAATTGGATATGTATCATACATTGCGTTGATCATAAACCCTGAAGTACCTATAATCCGCGGGTTTGCGGTAAACCGTATGTAGAATCTTCAAACAATGTCAGGAAAAAACAATGTTGTAAATATACTCTGGTTTATAAAGGTGTAAATTTTCCAATTGTGAAAGGCAAATCATTTCCGACAATGGAACGACGAACAAACATGTTAGTAATCTTAGCAAATTTTTTTATTACTTCCAATATCGTAAGTATAAATTGATAGTTTCATTTACATTTCTGTCCACTGGCCCAATTATATAGGTACGTATATAAAATGTTTACGAATGGAATTTTACAGTGATGAACAAAAATTTTACTGAACACAAAGTGTTAGTGTATCAGTAACATGCTATAATTTAAGTGACTCATTAGGCACGGAGATAAGCTGGACATGTTGAGGCGGAAGAAAAGTACTATAGATATACATACAATAAGACGGAAATGTTGGGGCAGAATAATATTTTTATAGATATTAAATAGCATTAACCATACTCTGACCCATTACTAGAAAATGTAACTTATTATCACGCCTGTAATCCCCGAAAAGGTAGGCAGAAAAATGTAGTACGTACATGCCCACGTTTTACCAATTACGTTTACGTCCCACAATGGAATAAGTGATGAGCCTATTGCCATACACCGGGTACAAAATCAAGTCTCCGAGCCACTAATAGAAAATCTAAATTATAAAAATCCGATAATGCTAGAGACCCAGGATCTCCCAATCGGCAGTCGCGCTTGCAAGCAACACGACCAACGGGGCAGGCAATTTATTGTTCATATCTGTATCTGCTGACACGTAGAACTACAG
>DWFO01005739.1:0-10334 GCA_018246595.1 Mimoniades nurscia nurscia
TAGTGGTATATTGCGCGAGGCATTAATAATAATTAAAGGTACTTAGGCTCAAAACTTTTCAGCCGCCCCTCGTATAACAATAACCGATGTAAGATGTTGCCAACTTTTGGGCGCACGCGTAATCCGAGAGAAAAAGAAATTGCTTTTTTTGACTTGAAAACTCTATAGGCAAGTATGACAGTTTTTTATATGTATTTTTTCCCGGGAAGCACGAGATTAAGTGATATTGTAGATAACATTTTACTAATTTTAGCTTACACACATTATGGGCCTCTGTAGCCCGGGGGGAACGTATCATTTATACGGCTGACACGGCGTAACTATGCCACTAAGTCCAGTTAAGAGTAGCTGTTGATAAGACTATTAAGCAACATAAATTTAGGTCTGTAAGTTTTGCATTTCTCAAATTGGTCTACGTAAGCGTGAGGACAGTCACTATTAAATTAGTAAATATTGGTCCTATTCGAAGTTAGTTACATATGGGTACCTATTGCTGAGGAGTACAATGATCGACTCTACTAAAGTCCAGCGCAATTAACAACACATTTCGAACCGAAGTATACAATGTCTTTCTAACTATTGCTTTGCGGTCGTCATGGGTGAACGAACATATGACTCTGGGTAAACCTTCATGAGTGTACATCTTTTACCACGTATGATACATGTTTATATGCAAAAAATAATGTGTTTTATAGCAATATACATATATGACTGTCGAACAGACATTGAGATGATGGACAGACATTGTTATAAATGATCCTGTGAGTCAGTACACAGTTCTAAATTGCTACCAGCGACCTCCGGGGTCACGCCGCGATTGCGCACAGCTTTCTGAATTAAAACTAATGCTTTTATTAATGTCGCTTTAGGATCGCACATGCTGAAAAGTATATTTTTAAATACTTATTTCTACTCACTTTTAGATAAGTTACTAGCTGTGATATATTTTCATTTCGTTGTGCACTGAAAAAACGTACTGTACTGTACAGAACTTAATTTAAAGCAGAATATAAATATACATTGCATCCGGAATCTTGCATGCAGAACTTTCCAATAATAATTCATTGTAATCGCGAATTCTTTAATAAATAAAGCATTCGTAAGTATTAATTATGTATTTAACGGGTACCTCTACGAAAAGTCTTATAAATATGCCATTATTTTAACCCAGTTGCAAGGATCGTGGTCACAGAGCAAACTTCCATTTAATAGTTATAGTGTTACAACAACAACACGAAGACAATATTGGGAAAATCATGAAAATTAACAATACTTCCCAATACACCAAAACTATGCTATTCAAACGCATGAACATGTGAACGGCATGAGGACAGCCGCCATTATCTTATCTCCTCTACTCCAAGGTTCGAGCACAATGAAAATTCTTACATACGTGAATTTCCATGTATGTAGCACTCGGGTTTTGTTCGAGCTTGAAGATAAGACTAGACAATGCAGGCGTCTCGACGTTAGAAGAACAAATAAGATGACACATTCTCATAATCTCTTCGATTTATTAAGTGTCCAAGGACATAATAACTTCAGAATTAACATAGTATGAAAAGAAAAAAAAACATGAAACATTGAATGGCGTACACGAAAGCATACAAAGAAATAACACAAAAACCGGAATGCGGTAGGATATTAAAAATTATATTCGCTGATAGAGATAAATTTGCGCAAGGAAACTGGTGGGTAAGAGTCGATGAACGCAAAGATTACGAATACGCAAACGACGACGCGGACACCTGCCTATCAGAGGCGTAAATCCAGTTCGCGGCTCCTACGCAAATACATACCATGTACACTGTACTGAACACTTGAATAACGTTTACATGAGTGTATATTTAGTTACATAAAGAAGATGTTTTAAAAATTATAAAATTAGGACCCTACCCCGAGTTTTCGTAATTATTTGGGTTGACTGTTAAAATGATATTTATGCTATTAGGGTAGATTTAATATCTACTCTTTGTTAAAAACAATAAAGAATAATTAAATGTACCACACTTTTAAGTTAATATAAATCAATGGAATCACAATTACCTTTCTCACCCACACTCCACAATAGGATGTAAACGTAACAAGTGAAATGTGGAAGTGTAATGTACTTGTCTGTTTACTTTAGGGGATCACCATGAGTGATGTTACGATACAACAAATTTAAGACTTCACTGGAGTTTAGATACACATCACAAGGCATCAAGAATAATGTTAAGGAACACGTGGCTGTACGACATAAGTGACTGGATCAATTTCTTTTGTTTACGTGAACGGAAAGCAATTATATGTGCTAAAATAAGCATTTCAAAGAAATTAAACTAACGATTAACCAAAACCGGTTTATAGCTTAGTTGAAATCACAGTTCATAGTGAGATAAGCAAACCGAGTGTGACTCATCTTGAGCAAAGATGACGTCGAGATAAACGAATGATGAGCTAAGAACAAAAGCGAAATAAAGTTATGGGGATTGTTGAATTTTGAGAAGGTGTATCATTGGAATAGCATGATGCAGAAGGATATGAGAAACATTAAATATATAATATGTACAATGTACAACTAACAATCTTCATCCAACAAATGAAGTAATTGACGAAACTAACAATATTATTCACAAATTGACTTAACAAAGAAAACTGGATTTTCTTTAATGTTTCTTGGACGCCGGGTGTCCAAAATATCAAAAATTATGTTGCATATTCATGTATATTAACTTAAACACAATATTTATGTAACAAAGTCAATTAAACAAAAGAAATTTTCATACTTATATGAAATCCTTCAAAAGACGTAAATGTTATATTCACAATAATTTGAACAGAAATAGTAAAATTAAGTGTAACAAATATTGTCAGAAAACTAAAGCTGATAAACATATGTACATTGACGATGTATAAATAAATAACCATACACGCCATACACAATTGAGGGAAGGCAACACTTGAGGCAACAGCACACCAGATGGCTCCAATGTAATAATTGAGTAACATGTATATTTCATTCCGAGCTTTACAGCAATTAAGCATATTGAATTACTCACTGTCGATAACACATTACGAACTAGTCTATCCATTAATGTATGTACATTACCATTACACGACGTTCTACTTCAATTGACGTAACGTCTCATTCGTTACGCTATGTTCAGAACGTGATTCTTGCACGAAATGTTTTTGTTGATAGCGGACCACGTTCTTTATCAAGATCATATGGTGTATGTTAATCATTATGGAGTAGTTAACTGTTTTGATTTGAGGTCATTTTGGGAGCTATGAGAGTATATGTAAAACTTTTTGAGGTTTGTGATACATTGGACTTGTTATTACTACCTTATATTATTTTCAATATGAAAATGAAATGTTTTATTTTCTATATCAATGCTTCCTCCGATGGCTAGTAAATTATTTCTATAATCAAAAACACACTGAAGCTGATGAGAATACCAGCCCCTTTTCCAATTCTTATGTAGCGGTTGCATTTTTATTACTTTTCAAATTAAATTTCTATATAATTGTATAAAAAATAAATGTCACATAAAGGACGTCACCCGTGAATGCGTCTTTAGAAAACGAAGCGCGGAACTTAGTCATCGTGCTTCCCCCAATGCCAAGGCTGACTCGCCATTTAGTGGCACTTAAGCAAACTGGTTTAATATGTCGGTCAGACGGAGCCGTTTCGACAAACGGTCCGCTAACCGGTAAACTTGCCGCTAATCTAATATTTGATTCGTTCTCCGATACAAGTCGAAGCCGTGAGAGCAAACCGGAAACAATCTATGTTTGTTTGTATGATAATATGCGCTTGTAACAATTGATAACCGATAAAAGTGGATTCAAAGAAAATAGATTTTTTTTAATAATCATTAAAAAATATAAGAAGTAAAAGAAACAGAAAAATATCTATCAACATGAGATCCTCAAGAAAGGGTACTTAACAGTGGAGTGGAACAGTGGAACTAAAAGTAAACACTCATGCAACGGCTATGGAGGCAAGCCGTAATCAAACAGAATTGCACGTTAGACATATGTACGAAATGGCATCGATCGACGTAAATGCACTTAGAACGGCACTATCTTCAATACAGTCACCGTTAGAACGGTCCACGATATTTCAAACAAAATGAAGTCTATAAATAGCAAGTCCCGTTACTTTACAATATTGAACAAAAATGGACCTGTGTGCATAATAATTATATTATAATGACGTACTAATGACGAAAGAAGGTTTTAAATTAAAATATACATAATAATAGTAATGATGAAAATATGCATGTAACATCACGTTTGTATTCCCAGAAAAGGTAGGCTGGGGTAAGTAGAACACTCACACGTTACATCAGTTACTTTCAAGTCCCACGATGGAATAGATGGTGTGCCTATTGCCATATACCGGGCACATATCCAGACTCTGTGCCACTACTAGAAAATCTAAATTAGAAAATTTAGTAATTCCCGACCCGGGAATCGAACCCAGGACCTCCCGATCGGCAGTCGCACTTGCAACCAACACGACCAACGAGGTAGTCATGAAAATATGAATTATGAAGAGCGTGAAACATTTATTGATTGTTCGTCTATGAAGTAATTACAAATCTCGATAACTACTTCTGAGAACCGAATCGCGTGTGACCTATTAATATAAGAAGTAGCTTCAACAATTAGCAATCTAATGATTTAATACAAGCGTTGATTGTGTAACATTTACTTTATATAATTCTTAATATAAATTTAATACTGAAAATAACAAATCTGTTACATTTCATGCTTTAAATACGTATATAATATTGGCCAACGACATAACTTTGTATGTTACGAGTACGTTAGACAGATATTTTTTTTAATCTTGGTGGTAGGAAAATTTAGCGACAAATGTTACTGATGTGTTTTGATGTGGAAAAAAAAGTCATAGGTAATTATGTTTTAACGCGGTAAAGTATATAAGATACTTCAAAAAGATATCGTGCAACAATAAAAACGAATAATGTCATGGTACGTCTAGTGTGTTTCCGCTTAGGGAGACGTTTTTCGTAACGTTTGTTATTACTACAAAAAAGATAAAATGTTGTTTTTATAAACGTAAAATAACCATTATTAACTTATTCACAGATCTCCAGTAATTAACTTCATAGGCTAACGCGGTAGGTTGACCAAATAATCCAGGTTAACATAATTCAATTTCATCAGTACTTAATTATATTGGAAAATTCAAACATACGAGATTCTTAATTTCCTAATTCCTAACTCCATAAAGAGGCTACTGCTCTAGAATCAAACCACTAGCAAACAGACTAGGACGTAGTATCCTAAACCATAAGGTTGTCCATCATAAAGTGTGTAAAAATTCCTAAAAAGTGTTTATAATATCTAAAAATGTTTTCGAATGTAACAATAGAACCGAAATAATGTGCCACTTTGGATAGCAATGAACACGAAGGTTTTAATTATAGTTAGACAGCGACGGCGGATCGAAGCAATTGTCATGTGATTATTGAGGTCAAGTTCTATCAATATGGTGTAGGTTAACTACTAAATCATCGCAGGGGCACTTCACAGGGTCATATTAATTCATTCCCGGCCCCCTGCGCTGAAAACGGATGTGTTCGCAGCTATGCATGACGCAGATGCAGGTGTGATGGATATCAATGATTAAATTTGAGAATATGATAGTGAATATTACGCAGTACTATTATGTATAACATTGCTTTAGATTAATTAAAAGTGATCGGTGTAAGAATAGGAAAAATAATTGGATAAAAATATGAATGCAGAATAAAATATAAAAATACATTTATATTACAAACATACTGTAAAAAATGCAATATAAATAAAAGTGAAACTAATCAAATAGAAAAGTTTCGTATTTTTAAAAGTTTAGATAAAAATGCAATTTAAGTATAAAAACTGGCACGAGTAACACGTCAAACAGTAGCTAACTAACGGACATGGTGCAAATCTGGTTTATATATAAAATGACAATTTAGACAAAAAAAAACAATAGTGATAACAATTTTGTCATACCTATTGCTAAAATATTTGTAAGCGTGCTATGCTGTAATCAATACGCCACATTTTTCTGTGGTTAGTTTCTGTTTTAGCGTACAAAATACGAGCAGAAAGCAGTAATTGATGAGAATTATTATTTGCATAGAGACAATGAAGTAGATGGAAAACTTCCAATACCGAAATCTTGCAAAACAGAGGTGATACCAATGAAACTGTTCAAAAGAGAATCAACACCACGCTAATCATAACCGCTCTCGCAACTCGCGTTTCGCAAGCGCGGGTCATTTATTTTCAAAGAGAGCAACGGGCAACTGCATGCAAAATCCGCTTTCTCTAAAATCAACTTTTGAAACGACTTGTTATGAAGCAATAAAGTCTGTTAGTATTACCCCAACTCTCGCCAGCATATCACTGGAATAAATAGATTAAAAGCTTTCACCGTATTCACCTAACATACATCATCTTTTACTTCAAGAGGTGAATTACACTATGGTACTAAGTAATTACAGTATCCGAGTCCCGTATCCGTATACGAAATTTCTAGTTAAATTTGAAATAAAAATTTTGATTTTCATTCAAATATGTCTTCCATCGATCTTGTGTTAATTTCAATTCAATTTAAGGTATGAACAAATTACTAAATAAATTAAATATCATGAATTAAGCCATCGCTCAAATCAGTAACACCATCAATCTCACCTTCCGCAGAAGTGATACTTGTGAGTGTTGTGGCGGATGTCATCCCGTTAAGTGAGAGATAATCTCCATCAGATTGTGTAACGGTACCTGGAGCCTTAAGAGGTGGACAGAGTCGGTGTAGCGTGGCGGCCAACAGAAGCCTTGCAAGCAAGCACGATCGATATCGTATAACGTGGGAATAGATGGCGAATCGATTACGTCGTTATTGAGTAAAGCGACGCAATTCTTAAAACAATTCTAACGGTGCTTAGGATCGATAAAAACATGATCTAACCTGTTATAATCTGCGGAGATCAAACTTTTCCGATAAAAACGAGGAAGGCTTAAGCTTCGCAACAACGTGAAAAAGACAGTTCATTACTTAATATGAAACAAAAAAGATCAAGGATAGAGATATCAACAACATTATATAGCTTATCCATGGACGTACATATATTAGAATTGATGCAGCCTCTGATGACATGCAACTTATCAGGAAGTAGGAAGATGATGATGCATTAAAATGATTAATGATCTACACCTTTCTATATAATCTTAGACGCTACATCACTGTATTGAAGTGTCAACCGACTCTAAGAAACTTCCAATCACGGTCAAAGCAACACTTTCGCCGTATCATTCATTTTAAGATGCGACTACGCTTGTGATATGTACCGAAATGGCATCCGATAATCGTCGAATCTCGCTTTTGCAAATGACTGTGCACGAATACATGTACTTTTTGACTACAAAGATCCAAGACGAAATGGAGCCCAACGTTACTTACTATTAAAATTAAACGTTCAAGAATCAAAAGGCATACATCAGAAAGCACCTGTAAAAGTTTCATTCTTATTAGTAATTTATCCATTTGCTTCATGTAGGATTTCAACTGAGGGAGAACAGTACTCCTTGCCTTAGTTTCTGCCACTTAGCAGTTCTGCTTATACTAGTCCATTGATTCTGTCGTAATGATTCTATGGAAGTTATAATTCCAAGAACAATATCGTTCTTAGCTCTAATCACTGCAGTCGAACAATTTGGTCGGATAAATTGTACCTATACCGTATAATGTGACACACCGACATTCATTATTTGAAAAGTAATGGAGTCATGCCGCACACAAAAAACGAGAAAATAAAAATCAAATCTGTTAAAAGCCGCCAGCCTACAGACAAGTTTTTTTATACTCAGACAGTAATGAACAATGTAAACACCGCACCACGCGCATGACGAGACAGTTCAAATGACTGTATCCATCTCTTTCTTTTAAATCATAATTTGGTTGCGTTGGAGCAAGAGCTCATGTTAGGACTGAAATAGACATTCAAATTACGCTAGGGGTCGGATATCCGTGTTTCCGTTGACTACCGAAGCGTGACCATACCTTCCGGCTGCGGGGTGATCACGCTCTGAAGGCACTTGGTTTTGTTTTATAGTCAGTGTTGACAAAGAATTCTCATTAGTCATGGTATTGTTATGGGATTTTTGTTTTCCGTAATTAAGAATAGTCAATATTTGAATTATATTTTATAGCTGATAAACGGCCAGATCGAATTCCTTAAATTTCCAAGATACAAAAACCGTATTAAGTGTTGGCATTTAAAATAAAAAAAATCTTTAAAATGAAAATCTCGAGTAAAAGATGTAAACAGTTAATATCAACGATGAAGTATTCTGTAAGATTTCTAGAAACGTCTATAAATTATACTGAAAGGATAACTTAAACGCACATCGTGAAAATAAATTACTATAACTCGTGCACGACACAATTGTGTATAATTTCATGCAATGCGTAAAGAAACAAGCTTACCCGAAGCCTTAGTAAAGTATGTTAAGCATATACATATAAGAAACATACAAACGTGCACAGTACAAACCATAGAAAATTATTTTCGTGACGTATACATAATAAAATTGATAAAAACATATATTTTGTAACCTGCATTCCAATATTAGGTCAGTTTATATGTGCATCTGATTCAATTATTCAGATATTCTTAGTCTTATCAAGATACACGAAGGCGATACCAAAAAGCGATCTATGCATGTTCTGCCAGGCAACCGGTAACTTCGCGATGATTGATCGATATGCAGAGCGGCGACGTCATATTATGACTGGGACCACCCAAGGGTGTATTCTAAGACCTTGACATTTGTTTAGTTTTGCACTTATTTATCAACTAACAACAGCCTGTCACTGTGAGTCAATCCGTAGAGGAAATTGCTAATAAAGCCGAAATCCGTTAAATGTCAATAATATAAAATAATTGCTTTTGTTTTAAGCTCATTGCAAGTGGAATTAATCGTTACATTGGTTTAACCTACTTTGATTCTACTGCATTGTTCTTCGAGTATAAGAGCCTTATCTAATCTTCGGTTACGCATTCTCGGAGTATTTAAAACCCTACTCGCCACACCTTGGTAGAAATTAAAGAGTGTATAGGAAAATTAAAAAATCATTTATTACTCATTAAACACAGTATACATACATTTAAAATTATTTAATATCACATTTGGCGTCTGTTGCCGAATGAAATGCCGCTTTGCTGGCCTTTGTTGGTGCCATACTGCAAGGAGATAACATGTTGTCCAGCTTTCAGTTGTTCCTCACTGAAATCCCGAACGTTTTTATCTGACTCCTTGGGTCCGATTGATGGCTTCCCGTAGTTACCTGCCTTCCTACCTAACGATTGAAGGCAAATAATCACCGAATACAAATTTTGTTTCTCCCACAAATCGATGGTTTGGAATGTTTCCTGAGGCGGTACACCCAGTTTTTTTGCGGCCTCTAGGAAGGCGTTGATGTTTTCCATACATTTAAAAGCCATGGTGGATTGATTAATCTTCTTTACCGATCCTTCTTGGATGACGTTGACCAGACGACACAGCAAAGTGCCATCCTTGAGCACTTCGTATAGATTTTCAGCGGTGCCAGTTGTGTCGGCCGGAGAGCCGGTCAGCTTCTTGATCCATTCGAGGGTTTCGTGAGCGATATCATCATTGTATTTGCTGTGGATCCTCGCCTGAGCCTCAGCGTTCATTCCCGCTTTCCCTGCACGATATTCTGCCATGTTCAGTGTTGACTGCTTTGCGGACACGTAGCCACTGAGCTCCCTTTGATAACCGAACCCGCACTATCAGGTGAATGATACAATGATAGCTATTATCAGCATATAACGTAACCACAAAAACTTATCACGTTTATTATCTATCGGTATAAATGATTGTGTTTTATAATCATTATATAGACTGCTGTAAATCTATAAAACTTTATCTTTTCTATAAAGTAGAATTCTCGAGTAATGCATGTGTTTCCACCAATCGGAGTTTTATGAATTCATTTTTTATACCCATTTTCGTCCGATCAAATCAAATCTCTGACGTTAATTTCTAAGTATACAAAGCTACATACATATTGTACGCTTGTAAAAGGTTGAACATGAATCGCTCTAACGGTGACGAGAAAACTTTAGGTAAATATGAACACCTAAGAGTTTTCCATAGTGTTCTCAAAGTGTTGTGAAGTCAGGTAATTCGCACTAGGTTAGCGTGGCAGACTACGACAGTAAATATCCTCATTCTAAGACGTGATTAGTGCCCAACAGTATAACGGTTGGCAGCGGAAAGACACATTAGGTAGTGTGAGCTAC
>DWFO01005740.1:0-10333 GCA_018246595.1 Mimoniades nurscia nurscia
AGAGATCGCTCTTAGCGATAAGACCGCCTATTGTTACTATCGTGCGTTTTTTTTTACTGTTTTTGTCTATGTGTATGTCAACGTGGTGTGCAATAAAGTGTTTTTGTATTGTATTGTATGTACACAGCACAGTACACTGTGGTATAGGCATTTGGAATAAATTTTATTTTAACACTGCCTGGTTAGTTAGTAGTTGCAATCGCGACTGGTGACCTAGAGGTTCTGGGTTCGATCTTCGAATCGGGTACTGTTGAGTTTCCTAACTTGAAATTCCTATTAGTGGCACAGACTCTGTATTTGTGCCTGGTGTATAGTAATAGGCATATCCCGTATTCTATAATGGGTTACAAATGTAACTGGTGAAACAGGTATACACCCGTGTACTGTGCGCCTCTGCCTTCGTGTTCGGGGATTACAGACGTGAAATTACGTTTATTTTAATACATGTAACTAACACTAACATGTATGTTCCACAATTTTAGATATTTTATTTGTCCAGTGGAAAAGAGAATCTGCTGGTTATATAAAACATTAAAGAAATGCAAGAAATTGAAGGTTATGGTATTCTTCTCATCTTGCAATTCAGTAGATTTCCATTATGAATTCTTCAGGGAGCACTGCAAGGCCAATGTTATAAGTATACATGTGAGTATGATATTTTCAATGAAAAAGTGGTACTCATGGAGATTGTTCCCTAATTGAACACCTACTTTTGTACTAGGTACTCGAACTTGAGATGAGATTTAGATGTTTAACAGCTGCAGTACACATTAATACTTCTAAATCATAAGGATTTAATAATTATCCATTACATTAAATATATACCCTGTAACAAGATAAAAAACATTTCAATAAGATACAATAATAAAACATTGAACTCCCTAGAAAAATAATTGTACTGTCAGCCTAATATTAACGTAAGTTAAATAAAGTTATTATTAAATATATTAATAGGGGTAAATTGCAGTCTATACATAATTTAATGAAAAGAATATTTGTTTTATTAATTAAAAGTTACTACTATTCATAACAACACAATTCTGATCATAAATCTTATTTTCTTTCAAAAATCACTAGCTGTTAGAAGAATTAAGATTTTAAATACCTATTACTTTGTTGTAAATACATAGTTATATACTGTTAAATAGATGTGATTAGGTGAATCATATTGACCTACATAATTTTTTTAGGGCAAACAAAGTCAACCTAAAAGAAAGAAATCTTTTGAAAGATTTGTTAAAGCAGAAAGAGGTGCATTATTTTGTACTGATGTTGCAGCTAGAGGTTTGGACATTCCCAAAGTTGACTGGATTGTGCAATTTGACCCACCTTCAGACATAAAAGTATGTAAATATTTCAAAATATCTACCTTTTACCTGCCTACTTAAAGTTACATTCTAAAAATGAGCTTCTAACATTGAGAATATGTGTAACAACGAACCAGTAATTTCTTTCTCTGGTCAGATATGTGTAAATAGTAGCATTCGGATCGATAATATTAATTTTACAAATTCAGGAATACATTCATAGAGTTGGCCGTACTGCCAGAGGACTAAATGCAAATGGACGCGCCGTTATACTACTAAGGCCAGAGGAAGAAGAATTTGTAACCTTTCTAAAAAGAGAAAAAGTTTATTTAGATAAATACAACTTTAATGATCCTCCTGAAGAAATACAGAAAATGGTATGAACTTGTGTAGGAAATATTTACCTACTGTGTGATAGATGCAACTGAACTATAGTACCCTGTTCTTTATTGTTGTTAATTGCTCGTTATTTCAGTTAGAAGAACTCATAGAAAATAACGGTGTGATGAAAGTCTCGGCGCGCAGAGCATACCTTTCATTTCTGCGATGCTACAAGAAACATCCGTTCAATAAAATTTTTGACATCAGCAAATTGGATTTAAAACTTGCAGCCAAAGCATTTGGGTTCTTGAATCAACCTCACGTGGACTTCCGTATCCTTTTTTTAGTAATACAATCTGTAGATTATTCGTTTTTTAATTTTTTAATTATGTGTTTTGTTCGTGATTGTGAAAAGCTTCGATGTGTTTTATGTCTATCAATTAAAAGCTATACCTATTTTAAATTATACATATAGTTGCTGTTTTATATTATTGTTATATAATATTTTATATTATTGTTAAATTGCTAAATTGCGTCTATATTTCCATAACCATATTAATCAGTACAAACTGAAAAAAACAGATAGCGTAAGGGTAATATGAAGTTCGGGGTCTCAATTATTATTAAAAGGTGAAAACTAAATTAGAAAATAAAGTGTTTTTAAAAAAACATGGATACTTTTATTTCACAAAACACTTATTAGACTATGTCAATTTAACTAAAACTTCTGCTGATACGTCAATATGGCATGTTCAGGAGTACAAGAATTGCTATAATTGTTGCAGTTTGTAATTTCGTAACAGTAAAGGGAGTTCACAACTTAGCCTGGCAACAACTTTGTTATAGATTAGGAGATAATAAAATATTGATAAAACATTACTTAACATAAAAAAATAGGGTTGACTCATAACGAGACCCGTATGAATTTAGAGGATGGGGTAGTGATTTAAACAATTCTGAGGAATAGTTAAAGAATGCTATTAAAATATACTTTATTTTAAGATCACCAACCTGCACCCAACGTGAGGATTATGGACAAAGGACTATTGGAGGGCAGTAAGTAGTTATAATAGGTGCACGCTCCTTCGCCACTCTCATCGATTATAAAAATACAATGTGTAAGGTCCGCGATGATATCGAGTACAAAATCAACATCCACACAACATCCTGACAAGCGTCACATTAAGTGAAATATGAGTAATTGTTGCTCTTGTAGAATCACACGTAACATATCTACTTTAAAAATTATAACTAGTATTTTAAAAAATTATAGACTTTTTACATTATGTAATACGACTCTATTCACATTTCTAGTTTATTCAAACGATTGGCCAAACTCAGTCACTTGTAGAGTGGTTAGTGAACGTGACTGCTGAGCGGTGTCGACGTGGGTGCGACCTCACCTGGGACAAATATTTATGGTGAGCACAGGTAAATATGGTAACGTAAATCAAACAAGAATTACTCAAGAATATATTATGTATATGTAATTAACACTAGATTTACGGTCAGAGTCAATTTGACTCATTTAAAATGCAATACTGTTGGGTCGTTGGTCGTGTTGGTTGCAAGTGCGACTGCCGATGCCGATGCCCGGTGTGTGGCAATAGGCTTACCACCTATTCCATAGTGGAACGTAAAGGTAACTGGTGAAACGTGGAAGTGTTCTACATTCCTCTGCCTACCTCTTCGGGGATGACACGCGTGATGTTACGTGTTTAGTTATATTGCAAGAGAAATAGAAAGCCTTTGTGTTGAATGCAATAAAAATCTTTGCAGAAAATGTATTCCAAAAACATTTAATATGTGAAAAATGTTTTCTATAGAGTTTCTCCATTTTTCTTTCATTTTAAATGAGTCAAATTGGCTTAGTCCCGAAATATAATGGCAGTGTTACTACAGAAAAGCCTGTGTTTATAAGAAAAACGATTTTGACTTGTTCAACAGAATTTGTTTATTCAGTATAACAATATTCATAAATAAGTTTAGTAATTCTCTTAGCTTATTGATTTCTTATTATTTCCTTTCTGCCTGTAGATTTTGGTTTTTTCTGATCTTTTCCTTTCTGGAGCATTTAAAGTCTTGAAGTATCCAAAACCGCCACCTCCTTTTCTCTTTTGTGGTGGACCCTTGTTTGCTACCTTCAATTCTATCGCTGGCGGCACTGTAAACCCAAAGGATTTCGACACTTTTGCTAAGTCTATTGTGTCAATGTCAAATATAGTTTTTAAGTGATGGGAATCATAAGCTCTGAGGTAGCTCTTGAAAGCTTCCTTGGCAGATTGGTTCAGGAAATAGTTTCTTGAAATTAGTTTCTCCAACTGAAACAAACATATATTTATATCAGTATTAACTTTAAAATGTATAATATTATATATAAGTCTATTTTGTTACTTATGTACATATACGATTATGAACAAATGTAAAAACTAGTGAATTCTTCATACATAAATATTTTTATAAGCTATATTTCCTGGAACTTCTACACATCATTAGAGAATTAAAAGCATTCTAAAACAATTTTTAATGATATGAAAACAAAATACCTGTAACTGTATATCAGCAACCTTATTCCACGAGAATTCAAACTCATTTAATGTCACTTTTGACTGCTTTAAATATCTAAGGAAACCAAGCTCTTCTGGTCGTAAGAATAACAAGGCATGTCCACTTGTGCCGAGACCTCTAGCTGTACGACCAACACGATGAATGTATTCCTGTAATGCAAACAAATACATATAGATTCCCTTACAATTATACATAATAACAGACTTCTAAAAATAATATGATTCATTTCATTTTCAACATAACATCACACCTGTAATCTCCATACACTCCCACATTTCAACAGTTACATTTATATACATACATTTATATCCTACTATGGAATATGTGGTCAGTCTATCACCATACACTGGACACATATACAGACTCCGAGCCACTACTAGAACATCCATGTTAGAATAATCAAATATTATCCAATTTTGGGACAAGCACCTCTTGATCGGTAGTTACACTTACAACCAACATGACAGTCATTTTGAAATAGAAAACACAAATCATTGAAATAATAATCTATTTACTGAAAAGATTCTATTGCAAGTACATATATAAAAGTTAAAGTTCTGGAAGTTAAAACAACTCAAAATAACTAAGTTGGTAATACAAATTTTATAGTATGTGTAGATTCTATAAATAGTTAAAGGTAGATTAAGATTACCTTTGGATCATCTGGGGGGTCATACTGTACAATCCAGTCTACAGCAGGAATGTCAAGCCCTCTGGCCGCGACATCGGTGCAAAGAAGTATGCCACTCTCAGCATTGCAGAATTGGAAGAATGTTGTGGTGCGTTTTGTTTGTTGTTGTTTACCCTTGAAATAGAAAAAATATCACATAAACTTACTCAAGAGGGATGATTATGTACATTTACTTTCATAATCATCATTATCATCAGCCCATCAGTCCATTGCTGGACATAGGCCTCGCCCAAAGAGTTCCATTACACCCTCTCCTCCGCTTGCTTTTTATTATATTATATTACATTATTTACGTTTACTATTTTATTTACTAATTAATAAATATGTTTTTTTTATGTTTGTTATACGAAGATAAATGTGTTAATAGAAATAATAATAATAAAATTTCAAATTGAACATTCATATAATATTAAAGGGTACCAAACGGTTTCAGTCACCACAGACTTGTGACATGGCATGACATGTGACAATGTTTTACAACTCAAAGATCCTTGGAACTGAGCATGAGCAACAGTGTGTGGTGCCACACATGAGGCAAACACCCAAAACTCTGAGCTGCAACTTGACATATTAATGAAGAAAGGAAAGTTGTTTCAATAAAATAGAAGAGCTCTGTTTCGTTAATGTATAATACTCACATGTATAGACATAACTGGTAAGTCAATGTAGTTGAATAGCTCATGATGGTACTTAACAGACATGCATGTTGATAAGAAGACCATCACCTTTTTTTTCCTATTCTTCTTCAGAAATGTGAATAATACCATCATTCGCTTCTCTGATGGACACACTATGTACCTAAAAATTAATAATTTACTTTAAGAACTATTAGGGCAATTATTATAATTTGCACTTAACTAAGTCCAAGACACAACTGAATGAATTCTGACTTGCCTCAAATCCATTTAGTTACTACAATTACTCCTAAAATCCAAATAATAAACAAATATGCAATAAGGAATAAGGTAAAGAGCAAATATTATTAACATTAAATATATTGTGTTATGTAGGGAGGTACTATGCATATTGACAATGTTGAAACTAAGAAAACATTTATCTAGTTTTATATGTCTCAAATACCCACCCTTGCTCTAATGAATCCACAGTTGCTTGCTCCCTATGATCATCAACACCTACATATACAGGTTCATGTTTGACTGCTAAAGCTGTAAGTGATTCTGTTTTCTTAGTTTGAGTAGCACTGAACAACATGGTTTGACGACGTTCTGTAAAATACAAATATTTTAAGTATAGTTTTAAATCATGGTTGCCATTTATAATGCACTCATAAATAAGTACATACCGACATGCGTATTGTAAGTATAATGTCCAAACTAGCAGTTACAATAGATGCATATAAAACATAAATGTCGAAGAACCTAGGTATGTGTAAATAACGTCAAAAAACTACTTGTATCTCTACTTTACTTTACTTGTTTACTGGGGTCTTCAAAACAATATGAATCAATTAATAAAATCAATGAATCAACTATTATCACATTATAACAAAAGAAATCACAATCTATGGTGAATAAACCCATGAATTTATTATACTTTCCTTATTTACTGTAACATGGTTGTCAAAATGTTATTATTAAGAAGAGATATATTGTTTAACAATAAGGGATATAACACTATATTATAACAAGACACTTACTTGGTAGTAACTTTATAATTTGCTTGACTTCCTCTTCAAAACCAATTTCCAATATCCTGTCTGCCTCATCGATAATGAGGCACTGCAAATTTTTGTACAAAAAGTCCGGAGTATTTTGTAAATGATCCAATAGTCTACCGGGTGTAGCTACTAGAATGTTGATGCCTGAAAGGTAACAACATGTACATCTTTTTACAGTGAGTACTCATGAGCATTTCACTTAATTTTAAATAGCAAGTGGCTTTACTGGTTTAAATATGTAAACAGTAATTAAAAAACTATTCAGTAAATTTCCTTTTGTGTCCCTTATCTTAAAACTTACCCTTGGACAACTTCTGAGCTTCTGTACTCCTGTTAGCGCCTCCCATCACTAAGCCATAGGTATGATGATGATATTTCATTAGCTCCATCAGAACACCAAATGTTTGCATTGATAATTCTCTCGTTGGTGATAGAATAATCACCCCAGTTCCTAAAAATTTAACGACCAGACTTCATCAAACATGTGAATGGATATTCCCCTATAGTTATGGGAAAAATATTACAATCAGATATCCATTCTGTGTTCAAAAAACGACTCTATACACAATGCATCATAATTTATACAGAAACAGCAGTGAATAAGCTCTACAATATAAATGGAACTAAAATTCAGTGCTGTCTCTATACAAAAGCTGATTAATGTGGAGTCAAAGTTTTCATATTCGCCTTTTCGTCATCATATGAAGTACTCATAAAACTGCACCTCTTTGAGAACTACTCAAATCAAATAAAGTATTTATAAATAATTAAAAACCAATGTTATTAAGAAAACTCTAATTATAGTAGAGAAATAATTATGGTATAAATTTATGATGCACAGATCATACTCACCATTCCTAGGTTTAAATTTCAATTTGTAAATTAGCTCAATTGCTGGTATTAGAAATGCTAGAGTCTTTCCTGATCCTGTTCTAGCTGCGCCCACAAGATCTCGCCCTTCCAACAATGTTGGAATAGATTTTGCTTGTATCTCTGTCATTGTTGTGAAGCCCATATCTTTAATACCCATCAGAGTGGGTTCACATACTTTACCTTCCAGTGATGAGAACTTCTGTTCTGACAAAATACCAAGACATAAGCTGGATCCAGGCACTAAAAAATTAACTTAAATAATTAATGATATTCTAAAGTTTGTAAAAATAAATAAACTACACAGGTATAAAATAATTGCTGATATTGTAGTCTCTCTAATAAAAGTATATGAAATGTATAGGGATTTAATAATTACTGACTTATATTTAGTAACAAATCTTAGAATGCCTATAAGATGTTTTCAGATAACAGGTTCCCAAATGGTGTAAAGAAAAATGTGATATTATATATTCTTTCTGAATGAATTTACTATTGATATCAAAGTCCTGTTGCTGTGTGTAACTTAAGAAGGCTGGAGTTTACTAAGACATGAGATGCTGGAAACTCTTTTCTCAGTCCCCTAGTGATTTGTTTGATGTAAGCAAATTTGTTTAATACAGAGCATGGCTATAACCTCACATATACTTACACTGGCTCTCCATGCTATTTTTATCACCATCTTCTGTTCCATTCATTTCATCTCCATCACCATCCTCCATTTCATCATTTTCCTGAGGTTCCAATTTTAGTTCTGGTTGTAATTGTTCCTCTTTTACTATTTTACATTTCTTTTTCTTTTCTGAAATACATTATATATATATATATATATATATATATATATATATAAAGGGAGCTATAATATACATATATGTAAAATAATTATTATTATGTTTGGCAAGTTTCAGTCTTCTGCTGGGCTAGTTCCCAGAAAAAGATTTTAGTCAAGATCCCCATACTGGGCATACAGGTTGGAGATCATAGCACAGCTTCTTGCGTATATTCATAATGCTGCCCAATGGCGGCTAGGGCTTTTAACTATGCCTTATTTACAGCTTACATACACTTCCTAAAATAATACTTCTGTATTCTGTACAAAACAGCAAACCTAAATGAATAGATAGAATTATGTGTGGTACATTGAAACAACTCACTTTTTGTCGTTTCTTCGGTATCGGCATTGTCATGTGGTCTTTTCTTTATCTGTTTGGCAGTATCACTCTCTGAAATTAAAACTGTTTTATACTATTTTTTGTGCATAAAATAAAACGTGAGGCTTTTTAGATAAAAGAAGATCAACTTCGAAGAATGTAGGTTCATATTTAAAAGTAGGCTTCATAAATAAAGAAAGGAAAAAAACAGGTTACCTGCAACATCTTCGCATGTGGCGCTAGATTTTTGAGCAATTAATTTCAATTTCTTTTTTTCCCGTTTCTTAATTTTTCTCATTAATATTTTGTCCGGTGTTGGCATAGTCATAACTTTTATTAATCTATGATTTTGTGGAGAAATAACACTATAATAATTATATTGTAATAACAACGTGTTTACAGCATGGATATACCAGAATCCGACGGACGTACTTCAATTCAAAATGTCGATCGAATCGAAATATCTCAATCCGAAATACAGATAATTTATAGACAATAGACAGATAATACATAACATCACGACTGCAGAAAAGATTTTTGCAAATAATTAACATTTCTCTAAAAATATAAGTTAATATAATAAAACATATATATACAAATACAACATGTATTATCAGGTTAATTTTTTTATCCAGTACTACCGTTACATTAGAATCATAGAATGTCGTAAATAAAAAGCATTTTAGTCATTTGCTCCATTTGTAAGTTTGGGAGCTAGAGCTAGGGAGTAGATAATGCGGCATTAGCATGTAATTGTTACAAAACCAATAAAAATATATATTATTTATTAGAAATACTTATATACATATACAACATGTATTCGAATAGAAAAATCAGTACTTTTTTGTGTGGCTCCGCGATACGATATTTTTTCAGACATTTAAGATGCCATGTCAGTGTCAATGTAAAATCAAAAATGTGTCAATTGATCAATTGACTATTTAATTCAACTATTTCTATAATTTTCTATTTTCAAGAAGTTACAAAAAGTGGGATAGTATTAGTATGTATTATTGAGAATAGATGAAACTTTAAAATAATATTCCTATAATGGGTGGTCAGGCGAAAAACTCAAAATTTAAGGGTTTAAAAGATTCAATTTCGGAGTTTACGTTAAGAGCAATCGTAAACATGGGTGTCAAGCGCATGACTGACATTCAGGCTGAAGTTATACCTAAGGCTTTGGGTGGTGCGGATGTAGTTGCAACCGCTAAGACTGGTTCGGGGAAAACATTGGCATTTTTGACTCCAGTTATAGAAGTCGTGCTTACAGCTCTAAATAACTCTCTGCAAGGTATTACCGCTATTTTGATTTTAATTTATAACAGGTAAACCGAGGAGGCTCTGGTTTCATTACTCTAATTTAAAAAAATATCCAGGAACATCACACCTGTACTCAAAGAAGTAGGCAAAGGAGTGCAGTACATTACCACATTTTGCAGATTTGTTTACATCCCTTTATGGAATAGGTGGTGAGTCTATTTCAAAACACCGGTCACAAACTTACATTCCGAGCCACTTCTAGAAAATCTAAGTTAGAAAAATTAATAGTGCTTGACCCAGGACCACTCAATTAACAGTTAGACTTGCAACCAACAAGGCGGTCTGATAAAATTGTTTATTTGTTATAACATCCTCATATTGGGCTTATAGACTAGACAGAAAGACACTATGGTCCAAAGTTTTTGAAGGTGGTAGAACCCTCTGTGGTTCGACTCTGGCGGCACCACCGCCACACCTATTTCCG
>DWFO01005741.1:0-10332 GCA_018246595.1 Mimoniades nurscia nurscia
GGCGGCAACTTCTTGCAAACACTGATTCTGATCGAATTCTGCTTTCTTGAAGCACGCAAACATAACTGCCATTTCTTGCATACACGCAGCCTCTCGCATATTATCCCCTTTTCCAGAAACTGTTTTCTTTAGTTTGAGAGGCAACAACATTTGAAAAGGAATAGGTTCTCGCTGAGGCCTCCTGGCATTTTTATTAGACGGTGCGGTGAATAGGATCGGATTGAGCCTCATTTTGCATATATTAAGTTAATACTACTTTATTGTAATGAGCTAAATAAAAACAGCTGAGCATAAATTCTAAGAGTTATTTTTAGGTTATGTTGCTTTTATAATATTGAGTGACGTTCTAAAGTTGTCAGCTCATTTGACACTAGGGTTAATTGTCAAGCGTTTGGAAAATTAGTTGTAGATTCCTAAATAACATTACATGATAATATCATTATCAATATCATATTATGTTATTGTAAATATAAATATACTAACACAACAAATACATGTACAAAAATTCTTCAAATAAATACTGTTTTAGTAGTAAATACAATATATCATAACTTTGAATTTATATCATAATTATGAATTTACCAGGAAAGATGATAAACTCATTGGCATAGCTAAAATAAAAACGTAAGATGTAAAATTTTGCTGAGAGTATAAAGTATTCAGTACGAGGAGCTAAAAAAATTTCGTACTAATACTTTAATCACGAAATTAATATTCACTAATTTAATTTAACAGACATACGGAAAAATTCCCCAAACGAGACCTTGTAAGCGGGTAGAATCTCACCTACTGGTTTTCATTTTATATGGTTTATACATAGCTAATGATTTTTTTCTAGGGCACAGATGCTGATGAAAAAATTATCGATATTAAAATAATTATTTGACTTCAGTCTTATCTTTAATAAAAGATACCTAAACTCTGAATTATATAGTGCCTATAAAACGAAAGGAATAGTCAATAATGTATCGTCCACCAAATTATATCCAACATATTATCATTATTATTACCATTATCAATTACAGTTATGGATGTCTGCAACGCATTTAAGAAAAAGAACCATTAAGGCGTCAAGATCGCTACCATTCCCTAGGTTTTTTCAAATCCCAATAAAACAATAATTATAGGTTCTCGTTACTTATTAAATAATTTTTGCACACCGTTTATGTTAACCATAAAGGTATACATACCTCTATGATATTAATACTGCTAATGCTACCCATATCTATATTATATATGCATACCCATAGCTAAATTAAAATATGAATAATAATTAAGCAATCATTAACTAAATTTATAGTTGGAATTAATAGGATATAATTATCTCTTACCCATATGATCTAGTTAAAGTGACCTAAGTAACATGTTTTTATTACGCCTATAAATACTCAATTTTTTGGTATTGTGTTACATAAATATAATGTAAATTATCGTGTTAATTAATGTGTTTTTTTTGTAATCGTATTAATTAATAATAAATAAAAACCGTTTTGGAATAGGTACTATGGAATCTGAGTAGCACAAAATTGTAGAAAACTTTATGAAATTCAAAATTTTTACGCTTTCTTCTTAGTCAACCCTAATTCTCACAGCTATTATCAAACTACCTATCGAAAACAACACAGAATACGATTATTATGTATGACTAAGTCATAAAGTATAAGCGCTTTACAACTAAAATACATGATAGTACGCTCACATCCAATAGCTTTGGCGCGTATTATCAAGGGATTTGTATTATTATACATATGCACAAAACATATCGATTAATTTTGCAAAAGTAAATTGTTTTAGATTCACTATCATAATCTAGCTCAACTGTCTTCTAACAATTATGTCGAAAGTTTTGGAATTTACCCTAACCCTACTTTGAAGTTTCCAGAATTAGAAGGGTGTCCAGTGAAAATACGAATGCGGTTCACGAACGCTTCCTTTGTTTAGGTAGAAATTAATGATTCAGAAGCTACGCTAATAACTCATACTAACAGATCTGAAAATCGACTTTTATGATATGTTATGATATCGTATTAACTAGCAACTCCTTATTCGGTTGTACATTAGGTATATCTAAAGAAATATAGGAATAGATGGGAAGAATTCTTCTATCAGCGCCAAATAGAGACAAGTTTCTTCAAATGTGTTTTGTGTCGCATGACATGTAAAGGAGGTCTTATTCGTCCTCGTTGGATAATTTTAAAATATTTTCGAAAACCACAATCATTGTTTGAATATATAAAGGACTACTCATTTCCAAGAATCTTCTCACACCGAGTTCATGTACTAAGTATGAAAGCTTGGAACGATTTTGATTTTTAAATTTTCTTCACTAACATCACGTCTGTAATCCCGGACTAGCCAGAGGAGTGGAGCACACTCCCACGTTTCACCAGTTACGTTTCCATCCCGTCATGAAATAGGTGCTGAGATTATTGCCATACACCGGGCACAGATCCAGGTTCCGAGCCACTACTAGAAGAACTAATTTAGAACAATTCAATAGTATCCAATTTGGATTTGGATTTGAACCCAAGACCTCTCGATCGGCAGTCGCGCTTGCAGCCAATACGACCAACGAACTAGTCAATTATTTGCTTCCCTAACATTTGCTAAAGGATGTGGAATGATTTTAAATGTTATCATATACCTGTCCATCAAGCTTAATGATTTAAGTACTGAATAATATCAGCAAGTTAAAACCATTTGAATTAAAATAAAATTAGCAGTTTTTCTAAGGTGTCATCATATTTTCATTTGTTTTACGAGTATATGGCGACCATTTACAAGAAATACGTAATACCTAACGAGACGAGAGATTTCTCTTGACTTTGCAACGATTTATGGCTTATACATATTGACAAGCGAGTATTCTTCTCAACGAGGCTAAAATTTAACAACAAATGAATAATGAATCATCACACGTTGCAATCATAAGTGATTGACTCGGCAGAGTAAATATCTAGACTATAGTCTATTTATTATACCCCAATTGAAATTGAAATTTTGATTAACTCGAAACACTAATTATGGAAATATTAATGAAACTAAATTTGCATAAATAAAAATGAAATTACAAACAATTCCAAATGCAACCATATATACCGAACATTGTACGACCATATTTCTTATCCAATCGGTATCATAAATATATTTTATACATTTCCTTCCAAATACAAATACAGAAAATAAGATAATTTGTTGCAATGATAACACTCCAATATATAAATAAGGTAATTTTGGCATTCGACATAGGTAGACAAGCTACTACAGGTGCTAAATAGTAAGTAAAAAATTATATTTCACTTTACTTGTAATACTTGTAGGTACTTGTAATCGACTGTCTCATTGTTCGTGTTAGTTGCAAGTGCGACTGCCGCTCGGAAGGCGCTGGGATCAAGCCCCGGGTCGGACACTATTGAATTTTTCAAATTTAGATTTTCTAGTAGTGGCTCGGAGTCTGTATTTGTGACTGATGTATAGTAATAGGCTCATCATAACCTAACCTAACCTATACCATAGTGGAATAACAACGTAACTGGTGAAACGTAGAAGTGTACTATACTCCTCTGCCTACCATTTCTGCTATTACAAGCGTGATGTTAGGTTTCGTACTTGTACTTGTATTTTGTCTTTAAATCGACAATTTTTTACTGTTGCTGATCTCATTAATTTTACTTACAGACGAACAAAGATGAAATTCTTCATTGCCTTCGCTTTTTTCGCCCTGGTTGCGGCCAAGCCCAGCCTACGCGTCGACCAGGCTGAGATCGACCAGATCGTTGCCGCCATCAACAGCCCTAGCACTAACCCTGCCACCGCTGCTGCCCTGGAGCTGATGCTCCAACAACTCCTTGGCATTTTCAAGCCTGAACCTATCCACGTCGGACCCGCCATCGTTGATGAATACCACCCCATCGACGTCGGACCCGCCATCGTCGATGAATACCACCCCATCCACGTCGGACCCGCCATCGTCGATGAATACCACCCTATCCACGTCGGACCCGCCATCGTGGAAGACTATCACCCCATCCACGTCGGACCCGCCATCGTGGAAGACTATCACCCCATCCAAGTTGGACCTGCCATCATCGATGACTTGCCCGCCCAATCTCCCGCTTCATCTCCTCTTGTGCAAATCATCGTGAATGTCAAGAGCTCCGATAGTGTTGTTGGACCTAGCCCCGTTGTGGTCGATGGCCTAGAAAAACCTGAGCCCGCCCCCACCCCCGTCATTGTAGTTGACAATACTCATGAAGACAATGAATCCGTGCACGTCGTTGACCTGCCAATTATCCCCGAGCCCGTCCAAGTGGCCGAGAACTCCCCTGTGGTCCCTGAGCCCGTGGTCGTTGCTCCCATCATCGTCGCCCCCGCCGTCATTGCCCCTGACACCCTGAACTAAAAGGGGATTTAAAGCTCTTCAACTATTGTGTCTATAGAATGTGTATATTTATGTATAAACGTTCGATGCAATAAAGTGTTATAACAAAAATTTTACTCTTTTATTGAATTCCTTACTAATTATTTAATAGATTATTTAGTCAAAGGGCACAACATTACATGGTACCTCGCAAGAGACGAATAAATATAAAGACGAATGAATATATATGAAAAAAACAGACATGAGTGACCTATGATTACATAAGTACCTAATGATAAACTTAGCATGAAACGTTGAATATATCGTTCCGGAGAAAGTTGCTATTGTGCAAGCTACATTGCAATACTCCATGGATTCCAAAAGCCTAACGTAACATTCCAACCATGTTAATGTTAGACTGGCCGTACACAAAGTATGTCGCTGAAAAAGAACTAGAACAAAAGTTGAAAACAGCACCCATTTGAAAAAGAAAAGCAAGCGCAACCATGCATCGATGTGTTGTTGCAACAATAGCATTATTTTCTTTGTTTCAGACAGAAAATAACGATCATTTTTTGTTAAGAGCTGGATTTTAATTATCCGATGACTTAACACAGTCATAATCTGTTTATTAGCTGTCCTTTGATAACTATTTCACATCGCATCATCAGCTCATCCACTGTTAGACATAAACCGCATCTACTCTGGGGCCCATCGACTGCCTCGGCAATTGCCCATGCCTATTCGGCCATACTATTCCGCGTTAAGCCGATCCAAAACCACCTCCGCTGGATGCACCGAGGGTAAATGAGGTTGGCTGTCCTAAGATGGAACTCGGAACCCCTTACACGGTTCTTTTGTAACAAATAAATAATCGTACGTAAAACGACGCTTCATAATAATTACACCCCCAAAACATCTTTACCTGTGTTGTATATGGCGTTACTACGCACTACGGCAAGTAACCAAAGTCAACATTAGTCGATTAAAATTAATCATTCAGATACGCAAATACTGAAATCGGTCCGAACGCACAAAAAGCGAAATCCTTTACTCGTATGTAACAAGCCAGCATGGTGACAGATGACAGTCAAGTGTGTTGTGTGTTGTATTAATTCTAAACAAGTCACTCCAGATTTTACTTTTTATTACCTATATGTACTACGGCAAGTAACCTAAGTCAATATTAGTACATTACAATTAATTATTCAGATACGTAAATACTGAAATTGGTCCGAAAGCATAAAAAGCGAAATCCTTTACTCGTATGTTGTTACATGCTTGTTAGCCAGCATGATGACAGATGACAGCCAAGTGTGTTGTATTAATTCTAAACAAGTCACTCCAGATTTTAATTTTTATTATATGTACTAACAGACCCAGCGAAATTCGTACCGCCTAAGAATCAACGAATACCATTTACGTAACTGAACTTAATTTAGGCTTAATGTACGGCCCGCCAGCCGCTGTGCCTCCGTTTTTTAAAACTCTGATATCTTCTAAGATATCTATTTTAATGAAATACTGTATAGGGCAGTTTTGATCTACATGATATGTATAGTACAATGTATTTAATGTACTTCATTAGATAAGGAATATACTGAATTGTATAATATAACATTGTAAAAATGAAACTGTTTTCATAACAAAATTATATTCTATATATAATCCATAAATATACGCAATCGCCCTTAAAGCCATTACCTGCATTTTACTAATGTATAAAAAACATACTGCCTCGGTGTTCGTGTAGATTGCAAGCGCGACTGCCGATTGGGAGGTCCTGGCTTCAAATCCTGGATCGGGCACTACTAGATTTTTCTAACTTAAATTGTCTATTAGTGGCTCAGTAGAGTCTGGAAATATACTTGGTGTATGGCAAAAGGCTCACCACCAATTCCACAGTGGGACGTAAACGTACCTAACTGGTGCAACGTGGACGTGTACTGCACTTCTCTGCCTACCTTTTCGAGGATTACAGGCGTAACGTTACCAGTAACACACGTATATTATATGAAAAGGTTAAAAGATTGGATAATACTAAAATATTAAAGCCTGACAGTACTTTTACCCTTAACAAGATGAAACTGCTTATTATAAGATAGGAATGACCGATAAGTGTTAGAATTTAACAAAGGACGAATATAATAAATTTTTGTACTAGTCCAATCGCCTTTGAAAATGCGTGCAAAATATTTGTTTTATGAAGCCAATCCAAGGAACATGATTGGCTCTTTATCGCTTTATTGCTACATTATAGAATAGGTAGTACCTACCAACAGATAAGTGTATCTTTATAACTGACCATTCAGAAACTAATAAAACTCAAGATTACAATCACAAAACATTATGCTCGACAATAATATTTTGTCTACATTATAGATGTTTTTACATTGTAGCATAAGAAAGACATAACTGAGGAGCAGGCGCATGATCACAAACTAACATTACAAGATTTTATTAATCGTGTAATTTATACGAGGTCTTAATTGCATTGATTACTTCATAGCAACTACGTCGCTAACACGAAACGAAGTTAATTTATATTAATACATACTAATTAATATTAAATATTGGCTGTGGAATACAATGATGCACTGCTATTGATTAGCACACCATTGGTGTTCTGCTACAACTGTGAGTACCTATATGCGCTTAGGCAAAATATTTCGGAAACTACCGACGCGACTAACGGAAACTAACGAGCATGCCGGCGCGCTACGAGTATAAAATCCTGAGCAACCGCAAAAGCATCCTAAAACAATTATTTTACTGGTCACCTAAACTATTCATAGCCCTACCTGGACCTTGATTGACTCCCGTTGAAAAGTTAACAGTAGATATTGAACAAAATGGTGTTAATATTTACCTTTCAATGTGCAAACTTTTGCGCCAACTACCATCAACTAATACTTGCATCTCTGACATCCCAGTACGCTCCATTGATATGTCCATTAACGTTCGTTTATTTCAATACATTTTCCGACAATTGGCAAATCATCATCATAATCAACCTATTGCAGGTCGCTGCTGGTAATAGGCCTGGTAATTTTGCAAATGAATGAAATTAACTTCAATGAATTAGCTTAATGGAATAGGGAAAGAAATAGACTCATAAATGTCCCATTTCAGTCGTACGATTGGTATATACACAAAATAACTATTTTTCAGATATGTAATATAAACATCATGTCATAATATCGTAACATCACGCCTGTAATACTCGAAAAGGTGACAGAGGAGAATAGTATACTCCCATGTTTCACTAGTTTCGTTTGTCGCGTATTCCTATACACCGGGCACATTGCCAGACTCCAAGCCACTAATAGAAAGGGATTTGAACCCAGGACCTGTTGATCCACAGTCACGCTTGCAACCAACACGATCAACAAGTCAATCGTAAAATACTAGTAACATCACGCCTATTTCCCTGAAAGACGTAGGTACGATGCTAAATATTTATGCATGATTCTGGTAACACAATACACCCTGTATTTTATAATAGAATATATTCTTCTTCATAATATAATATAGCTCTTATATTATGCTCTTATAGACTGCCTCGTTGGTCGTGTTGGTTGCAAGTGCGACTGCCGATCGTGAAATCCTGGGTTCTATTCCCGGGTCGGGCACTGCAACATTTTTGTAAATCACATTTTCTAGTAGTGGCTCGGAGTCTGAATATGTGTCCGGTGTATGGCATTAGGTACACCACCTAGTACCTACATTACTATGTATCACGTTCCACTGGACGTAAACGTAACTGGTGAATCGTGGAAGTGTTCTACATTCGTCTACCTACCTCTTCGGGGATTATAAGCATGATATTACCTATAATATTCTAATATAAGTATGTACTTATTTTAAAAGATCCATAAGCACACCATGCATTACCAATTTTGAATAAATGGCATTTGAATTTTAATTTAGTTGTAAATCATAAACTGATGACGATGGTATGAGGGTGTAATGATACGTTTGGTTCTGAATTCGATTCCTCATCGGATTGCAGTGGCGTAGCGTCCGTTGCAGCTTCCCGGGAGGGGAGTAAATGTCGCCGCCCACTGAAAAGTTCCTGTGTTACTTTCTGATAATTACGACAAGCTAAAAAGAAAAACTGCTGTCGTCACTTTAAACGTATATGTAAATATGTATATGTTCGGCCTTACGAAAATCTCGCCGACCAAAACTATTTTGCCGCCCGAGGCGGGCTGCCGGGGCTCCCCAACGCTACGCTACTGTCGGATTGATATGCCAATGATAAAACAATTTGTTCTACGTCTTAGCATCTGATGACAATCTAGGTAATAAATAACGGCGAAGAATTAGTATTATTTTGTAAATATTTTTGTACTCTGACAATCATAACATTTAAATAAACGTAGCTGATCACGAGGCGCTGACATATGTACGCGCAATTTAATGATTTACAATGCCCTTATCGTCAATTTTTTTTATTTTTATAGCATTATTACTGTAATAAATTTTATTTGCTGATAACGTACGACACAACAGGTGAGCAGGAAGGTCGGGTTGGGTCCCTAAAACTTAGAACCTCTTAAGTCATTTTTACTGCGTTGTATCATGAAATTGGGTTCGATCCATTGACGTTCAGCTACTGTGCCTGCTCTCGCGCCGAACGTGAAGCACTTGCGGAAATACTTATCATGAACTCGTCCACCGAAGTTTTTTTATTAAATCCTTACAGTGTGTGATTACGTTTAACGATGACAAACGTGGGCGCGACTAGGATTATTTTCAGATAAATGAACACACGCTGTACTTATGATTTATGACAGCCTCGTTGCCTGAGAAGTTGCAAGCGCGGTTGTTGATCGAGAGGTAGTCGGCTCGAATCCCGGGGATTTTTCTAACTTAGAATTTCTAGTTAAAATTAGTAGTTGTTGGGATTCTGGACCATTCCACTGAGCTCTGGGCGTAGCAATAAGCTCACCATCTATTCCATAGCGGGACGTAAACGTAACTGGTGAAACGAGGGAGTATAACGGGAGGGGTAATACCACTGCCCTACCTCATCTTCCTACCTTCACTGCTTGCCTCCTCTTCGGGGATTATATGCTTGATGTTACATATAAATAGACATTTACGTAGATATTTTTTACATCCACATACAGAATAAAACCCTGGTAACAACGTAACATCACGCCTGTAATCCGCAAGGAGGTAGGCATAGGATTGTAATCCCCTCTGTCGTCTCACAAAATACGTTTACGTCCCACGATGCTATAGCGAGTGATACCTGTGTGAGGCGAGCCGGTCATAGCGTAAACATCTGTTATTATACATTATGTTATGGTTTTAAACTAAGCACTTGTAACTATCATTTCGATAATACGAAAATATTAATCACTTTCATATCATACACGTAAAAAAATTGTAAGTTGGTTAGTTTTATTATTTTAGTGTTTATAAAGTTTTATTATACATGCGATATTCTCAAAAGATTATTATTCAGTATAAAAAGCCGAAGCCCTTGTCAAAATTCAAGTACGAATCCAGTAGCAGTAGCAACCAAGAAGTAAGTAGAAGCATTACAAAAGTATTGATTCCCATTCGAATTATTATACATTTCTATACCTAAAGATCGTTACAATATAGTGATTAAAAATATTGGATATTTTACAGATCACTATGAAATACTTCATTGCTATCGCCTTGATCGCCGCCGTGGCTTCGGCCGCCGTTGTCCTGCCCGCCAACGTTGCGGAATTAGCCGAAGTACAGGAAATTCTTGCTGCCATCAACAGCCCCAACACCGACCCCGCAACTGCTGCCCTCCTCGAGCAGCTGCTGCTTGAAATCCTCGGTCTCGCTAAGCCTGAACCTATTGACACCAGCCCCGCACTCGTCGATGAATACCACCCCATCGACGTCGGACCCGCCATCGTAGATGAATACCACCCCATCCACGTCGGACCCGCCATCGTAGATGAATACCACCCCATCGACGT
>DWFO01005742.1:0-10331 GCA_018246595.1 Mimoniades nurscia nurscia
GAGCGGGTTTCTGGTGTTATGCCCTACTTCCGGCAATTTTGCTGGACCGGGGGGGGGGGGGGGCGGGGAGGGGGGGGGGGGGGGGGGGGGGGGGGAGCGCGAAATTGTTAATTCGCGATAACATATCCATGTAAATGATATATGAATTCCAATTCGAATGAATTATGGGAACGGGTCGCTTCTCAGAATGAGAAGGACTGCGTAACATCATGCCTGTAATTCCCGAGGAGGTAGGCAGACGAATGTGTACCAATGTGTATGTTACCAGTAGTGAGCCTATTGCCATACACCGGGCACATATTCAGACATCGAGCCACTACTAAAAAAATCTACCCGACCCATGAATCGAACCCTCCCAATCGGCAGTCGCACTTGCAACCAACACGACCAACCAGGCAGTGGTTTAAGGCTATATTCTGCTACGTTGCCCAAGTACCGGGTAGCAGTAGTAAGCTCCAAGTTCGGATGATTTTTCAAGGAGTACAATTGTGATTTAGGTATATTGAATGTGAAATATGTATTTACTCGGCACGCTTACATATACCTTATATTAGTGACTGGGGTTATTACGTGCACATTGTACGAGAACGATACACGCAATTGTTTCTCCTATCGTCGTTGTGTAACACATTTTTCATAATATCGTTGCGATATTAACGTAGTGTTGTATACAGAATGTTATAACAGTTTAATGACATAAAAGCCGACTGTAGAGAGTGATTCTGAAATATAACGGGTGCACAGTGCAAGCGATTTCATAAGCTGTAGCCAGTGTGCACGCTTCTTTGAGATACATTATTATGTAGTTCGATTGATGAATTATTTTGAAAAATTACACTTTTAACGTTATTAGTATTTATTGGTTTTGGATATTAAATTGCTTTAGTTACTGTCGTTGGGAAAATTCTAGATTCGGTATTTCACTTAATCAAATGCTAGGATTTTACCTGTTCAACAAAATGTAGTGAAATAGCGAATGACACTACAATTTAAAAAAATAATTATTTGTGTAATGATGCAATATATTAGTATTATGGCCAGGATTTTTGAATGTGGGGTAGTATTTTCATAATTTGGTTAAAATTTTACTTTATTAAAATTCTACATGTCTCTTCAAAGTAATATATTCATTTTGATATGAGTCATAGTATAGTCACGCACAATAATGCACATGTTAGTATAAAAATTAAACTCGAACTGTTAATCTTTTACTGCGACTATGGAGTTGATGTCGCGTTCCCACGAGCTATGGTCATTTTGTATGAAGGTCGCATAACCTTGCATTCTATGTCTGCTTAAGCATACATCTCTCAAGCGTTGAGTGGTGGTTCGAAAAAAATATTGTAATTTTTAATATCTTTTATTTCTGTCCATATTTGTTAAAAGGCTGATCTAGTTTACTTGTAAGATAAGTAAGGTATTTTTTTGTACCTAATATTATGAGTGACAGCCAAGAGTTCAGTTAATTTAAAGATGATATGAAATGAACATGATGAAATGAAAAACTGAAACTAGCCGACATTACCATTACTAGGTTCAAATCGATATCTAACACTGTCATCGTATCTTTCTTCTGCTGAAATCAAAAATAATGTATTGTGTCCCATGACACGTTCTATTTCAGTATTCAGGGAGAGCTCAGAGACATGCCATTAATTTTGTATATAGAAAAATGCCCCTTTATTATTCTATATTTCGTTGTAGGTGCTCTTACCTTGCTTGCGTGTAGTTTTTCCTTTGTACACAAAAATAAAACCCTAAAACCATTCAAACCCCGGTTCCCACGAGCGACGGGCATTCTCACTGAGGGTCACTCGGCGTTGCGTTTTGTCCGGCATTGGCAATATCGCGTCGGTCAGTTCTGAGAACCGAACATGTTTCTATTGTTTGGACGGATCTTTATCCTCGAGTGCCGTGCTTTGTAATATTGCATCTGTTGCCAGCGCTGCGACACCCGTCTTACGGTGATGGTGCAAGTTGGTTACACGAATGTTTATTAACTTTGAGTAATTCCGACTAACTTCGGTTTATGGCTGCAGCGGGCTTTTGTACTGCTTGTACATCGATTTTGACGAATAAGAAAACATTGACAAATGTAATTGTAAAATGTTACTATAAATATTAAACATTTCGTGCCCGACTAGCAGGCTTCGCGGTTTTTAGTTTTTATAGTTTGATACTGACTAATTTTGGACCTGTCCGAGGCCCCTTTATCACGAGATCCCATCGTTCGCCAGGTCGCGCTGGAGACTGTTCATCTAAGAATCGAACCTAGATTCACCTTCGTCGCTCACTATTGTATAAGACGTCATGTAACATAACACCTGAAATCCCCGAAGAGGTAGGCAGAGGAGTGTAGTATACTCCCACGTTTCACCGGTTACGTTTACGTTACGTTACGTTTACGTCCCACTATGGAGTACGAGGTGACCCTATTCCAATACTAAGATATACATTTGTGAGCGACTGTATAAGAATACATCCCATACACATTCAATGTTCAATGCTATCAGGGAATGTATGATGGGTCTCTAATAATTGCCATTTAACATTCGGTTGCTGCCATTTTTGTTCGCTATTTAACGAAATAAAAGAATTTAAATCTAATGTTCTCTATACCTGTCTTCTTTCCACCCGTCTCATTTATGGGACGCGACGAATGAAAAAATTTGGAACGAGAAAACGTTTGATAATGATTAAAATGATCAGTATCAAGTATTATAAAATACTTTTAAAACTGGTAGGAGGATTGAAACTTATAATAAGTACAAAGTACGAAAATTCTCAAAAACTGCCATAAGATTTCTCTGGTATTAGAATCCACCCACGTTGCGATACCTGCTAGCGATTCAACTATCGTTCACATAACATCACAATTTATTACAACTTAAGCAAAACAAAACATAGCAATCAAAGACCGCAACATAATTTAAAGGGACTTCCAAGAACTGGAATTGTACATGAAATTTAGATTCCACGAGTCGCGGTCACAGTCCAAGGACGTTAGGGACATTAAATTTAAAAGCATGTATTTAGAACTTCTAACGAACAGAATATATTACTTTGCACCCCTGGGGCCTTGATAAACATGTATTCGTTTATAATATATATGTACATTTCTTTGTGCGAGTGTGCCTTTGAGTATTAGTCCTATTGAGTAAATTAACTTAAAAACAAAATCTAACTAAGTAGTCATGGAAGCTCAGAAAAGTTACATTTTTAATTATGTAAAATGTGTTCTAGTGTTTGTGTGTAACATGTATGCGTTTCTGAGCCTGTTTTCTTTGCTTTAATAAAATAAAAAAATATTCAATGAATATTTAATTAGAACGCAGATTCACAATTTTTTTATTATTATTAATTGCTTTGCGTATATTAAAACTGGTATTTTTTTGCTCTCATAAATAGATATCTTCAAACAATTCCAGTAGAGTGTTGGTTCTAATCAAAACGTGTGTGGACTTATGTATGTGTTTGTTTGCACTTGGTAATCGAAGGTGGATCGAAGGAAGGTATACAAATATTTACCTTTCCAATAGAGAGTTTGTATTGTTTCTATAATGGTGTTCAAACACATTGAGCCTGCAAACCGAACCTTTGTAAGATATTGATAATTGCTATCGTCTTTACAGATAAAGAACATAGACCACTATACAAACATACATATGTGATATGATTAAAACACGGCTTAATACGTTTCCATGTAGGATTAGTATTTCATGTCTTTAGTTTTAAGTTTTCAATCCTCGAAATATTTTTGTTTTAATAAGAGGCTTAAAATTAAGGCGTATAAGCTCCCACCTACAACATGGTGGGACATAAACGTAACTGGTGAAACGTGGGAGAGTACCACACTCCTCTGTCTCCTTCTTCGGGGTAGGGCATGATGATGAACTCACGGCTGTAAATCAAATTTATCTAGTGATTTTCAACTTTTTACATTTAAGCCGCCAGCTGGTTTGTCCACACTGATTTGCCCATTAAGTTGCCTGTCAACCGGGCCGAATGCCAAGGTCAACGCGAACGTTAATAATAACGACGTTCCCAATACGCGTGTAACTTTGTTACAACTAAAAGGTTTCTATATATAATACAGGTTATAAATATGTATCTACTTCTTCACCGATACACTCTTGACAGAGAGGTTCCTGAACGAGTAGTCGCAATGTCCAGGGTGCGCCGGACAGTATATGTTCTTACTTGATCAGACATAGTCGCCCCTCGGGGAGGCTCCTTTCATGCATCCCCACCACCTGCCCCCTTTCATGTCAGTGATTGTTACTATGGGTGACCATATTTGCCATTCACCGCCGTTCTTCGCGGGAGCTTTCTTGGATCAATAAATAGATTTCAAACCCGCCATGAAATATATACTTATGTATAGATTTTTGCTATTATTTTTTTCAACTCTAAGTTATGACATATTATTTTCCTTGAAATTCAATCCTAGACATGCATGATATTTTCCTATACTTTCGACCGGATTAATATTTTTTTTAATACCGAAGAATGATTGCTCGTGCTGTAACAACAATGAAAGTTAAACGTTGCAAGCAGAAGGAGTATCCACTGACGTCACTCTTAAAATATCAGTACCAATTTCACGTAGTACACGTTCAACAAAACGGTAGTGAATATACCAAATTTGCATGTCACTTCGTCTTATCGCGATGAATTTGTAGGCAATTTCACAATAAAATAGTGGAAAAACCAACGTTAGAGCCGGTGCGTGATCGGCCTTGCTCTACATTCGATATTGTGTATTTTACTTCAGGTTTTAAGCCCTTCATGGGAAAGATTACAATTACCATGACATTGTATAATAGTGGCGCCTCTAGCGGCAAAAAATAAAAACTTTTCTTACTTTTTCTTTTTACAGTGCATTGGGCAATTTGCATATATCTCCTAATGCTAAACCCCTTTTTAATAGCTATCATTATTGAAATTTAAGAGCTTACGAAGATAAGATCGTTATCAATTTGCAAGTCTGTAGTGGTATGTGTATCACTAAACAGGTAATGTTTCGTACAATTCCCGTGGAACTGGTTTTCGTATTTTTATCAACACGAAGACGAGTGTTGTTAGCGCGTCAAATTTTATCCAATCTTCACTGATCGTTATTACAATATCGAGACCAAAATGTATTATTTTAATTAGCATTCTTTTTATTTCGTGTATTTTTATGTATTAAATTTTTACTTCCCAGTTTTGATTCAATGGTGTTTATTTCTTTGTATCATTCGTGGCATTACCAGTGTATGACGTCAGTTTATAAAATTGTGTCAAGTTTACAGCGTAAACATGGGAATATT
This sequence comes from Mimoniades nurscia nurscia, assembly GCA_018246595.1. Lineage (NCBI taxonomy): Eukaryota > Metazoa > Arthropoda > Insecta > Lepidoptera > Hesperiidae > Mimoniades > Mimoniades nurscia. Next base: position 5,313 of record DWFO01005742.1, read on the forward strand.
ACATCTTGTGCCTTAGTAGCGTACACAATACGAACAGCTACCGTAGATAATGATGTTTGTCGCCGCCTCATTACCGAATCCTCCGTCTTTGGTCCGCTGTAATTATTTCACCTCCAAAGAACGTTCAATACATATATTATTTGTATACGAGGCAATTTGTAACTCGTCAATAATATGTAAATTATCCGATGCTTTTGTCTTACAGGTTAACACTGTTTCGCTGTTTACACAAATGTGGTCGAACCGTGTGTGAGAATCCAAAGACCGAATGAGTAATAAGAAACCGTATTCGACATCGAACGAACGAACATAACATTCAAATTCAATTAAATAATTAAATAAAACCAGAGCATTCCATTCAAACTAACGCTTAACAAATGTTGCCATAACCATTAACGTAAAGCTTAATTAAGTAACGTAAGTAGTGAGTAATCGCGGATAATAAATAATCGGAAAAAAAATAAAATCGTGTCAAGAACGAGAAGTGTGTGTCAAGGGGTTTGCAACTTTCCTTTTGTAGAACGACTGGATGGCATCGGTCGCGATAAAATTGTTGTGAATCGTTTAAAAGTCACCTCGGTCCCCTTACGCGGTGCTGTGGCCGGATTTTGGCGGATCCCACCAAGACGCACCGCGACGAGCACGGCGACGGCTCCGACGCGATCAACCCAAACAACATTCGTCCACAAAACTAAAAAGAAAAAAAATAAAACATAAAAATTCCAATTAACAGTGCAAGCAAGTGTCCAGAACATAATTGTCGTGCTAGTGATTATGACAAGTGAGTGCTAACAATGTCGACGCAAGCGTATTACAAGGAGCGCCTCGGGTTCGACCCGCAGGAGGCGATGCAAGACGGTGTCAACGGATCATTTTACGATGGTCCCCACCAACCGAAGCGACACCGCGGTGACCACCACAAGGACTCCCACGACCAGGTTTACGAGGAGAATCTTACGAAATTCAAAGGTACAACTTGTTGGGAGTTCTTTGTACAACAGTCAGGTTCGTGGTGATGGGATATAGAGAATGCGTGTGTGTTTGTATGTGTGAGTGTGTGTGTACGTGGTATGTCTTTGTGTGTGTAAATGTTTGTGTCCGATTGTTTTCACGCACTGTCACTGGTTAACATTCTATGCGATCTGCCTTTTGTTTTGTTTTGTTTTTCTAACTATTGTCTTTGGAACACAATGATTCGTTTCTTGACTTGGGTTTCTAATTGTAGTCACAAGCCTGAAATCTGAATATTTGAGTATAAATGTACATTTTGAATTAATTATCCGTTGTCGGTGACGCCGTTTGATAAATTAGATTTCACAAAATGTACAATATTTTACTTTTGATCACAATATGACGTAAATATTCTCCCAAGTTCTGTTAAATCCACCTACCTCAATTAGCAAGCTAGAATTGAATAGACCCATTCTACGATGAGTAAGTATTCTATGGGAGATTACAAACAAACAAAAAAACGCGCTACCATATTTGGAAATTTTTGCACAGAGGCTTGTACATATTGTATTTCTTATGATTGCAGAACATTATATTAGGATTGTATCGAATATACGTTTTCAATTTTCACCCCGTTTCTTGTAGTTCTTGTATTTATAAAATTTCACAACCCACACAATGGCAACAAAATAAACGCCCTTAAAACTTTACATGCCCCATAGGTGAAGGTGCAGTGGACAACCATTAATAAATTGTTAATAGCTGTCCATGTATTACCTTATCCTATCTCTCGTAAACAAACGCAATGATGCATAACTTCTATCTAATTATTATTAGCAAGAGTCTTAATTGGTTCCGAGCTACCTCAAGACAAATGTAAGGCAAATCTAGGTACTGAAATACATATGTATGCTTAATTAATTAAATTATGAATAGTGTCATACAATTGCTTCGTGTATAATTAAGTTCATATATATTTCTACCCTTTTATCGTTTCACTGTTGGACAATGGGGCTCCTCTCACAACAGGAGGGCTAAGGACGTAGTCCACCGCGCTGGTCAAATACGAGTTGACAGACTTCACACGCCTGAGATAAGTTTTTTTTGAGGGTTCTCAGGTGTAAGTACATGTATCCTCACGATGTTTTTCTTCACCATAGTTAGGTTTGTTTTATGTGTATAAGGAGGCAGTTAAATGTTTTGTAACAAAATACATATACTATATTACCTAAAGAATTTATTTGTAATTATTTGTTATATTAATGTTTATTATATGTATTACGGTTGTATCATGGAACCGCACAAGTAACACGCCGTGTTTGAGGGTCTATGCACATTAACGTTCAGATTTGTTATGTTCAAGTGTTGCATAATCTGCGTGTGTGTGTATGCTCGTCAGCGTTTTATTTTTGTCTAGCGCAATAGCATTAGCAGGTGACCTATAGTGGTAAATATCCACAAACATTCCTTTTCTCGAGGCATGTTAAGCAGTCGATCCTGGTTTTTATGATTCATTTATAATTATAATTACTCAATCTCGACGGAGACTTCAAATTGCTCTAAAAGCAACTGTCAGGTGGGTACTAACACGTCGCTCTGTCAATTTCTATTGACACAGCATGGTTAATTATGCTTCTGATGTTCCGCTGCTGTCTTTTGAAGTTACCTGTGTCCAACTGTCGTAAAAATGATTGCAGCCAGTACATTTTAATGATATTAATATTACGTACAATATAGCGTACCTTTGTATATATAATTTTTGAACGGAAATATAATTACCTTTGTTTACTGCACCATGTAATTATAATAATAGAAATTAGTCGAAGCGTGAATGTAACAGAAGTGACCGATAGTGAGAATGGACCCGAAGTATAATTAAGAATTGGCTATTGTCATTCATACAAATCAGGGTACTAATTGTACGAGACAAGGTCTCTTGGAGATTTTATGTACGACGGTTGCAATCGACGTCGAGCACCGAGCCGGCAGCGCTACAGTTGATTGGCAAAGTTCAAACCGTTCATTAAGCGATTAGTTACAATGTCGCTCTGTCAACTGATCGTACCGAAGGTTGTAGCAAAAAAAACCTTAATTAATATACATTAACCATGTTGACACTCATGGAAGCAGTCATATGTTTAGTTGATTAGGTACCAGCTTTCGACTCCTGGGACCTGCGGTTCAAATCCTTACGCTTATATGTGGTAGATAAAATTTATGTTTTTTTAATATTAAGTGACACTCAATGTAAAGAAGAAGGAAACCACCGTGAGGGTACCTTCATGCCTTAAAGTTGTATGTAATGTCGAAGTTGTTGAAATGTGCCAATCCCCAATTGGTCCGCTGGTTGCAAGCAAGTTAAGCTTAAAATTCCATCTATATGGGAAATAGGTACATTGGTACAATACAAGCGTTAATGTTACTGATGATGATGAATTGTGTAATAGCGTAGGCGATGGGAAGACTGTGATGCATTACGCGCGTGGGTGGGTGCGTTGATATCCCTTCGGACTTCCTATTGTTGTGTTGGACTGTTCAATGGGAGTGCTATATGCACATTGCTGTTTAACGACAGAAATAGCAACAAAGTCTCTTAACCACGTCACTTTGCACCGTTTACTTTTTTCTTAATATATCATATACCTTGGGGGAACTCCACAGGTATTCGTATTAATATCTAGTAGTTTATGTAGATTCCTTCAAAATTCTATTCTATAGTTACGAATCGTCACTTATCATGGACATCATTGGATAACTGTTCCGTTTCATGTTTCACCCAATGTCCTAGAAGATATTTGTTCCCAGTGTGGTAGAAACGGCGTTACAGTTCCAATTGGCGGTATTGAGACTGGTTGTTTAACTGATTCGTTCCAATGTTTCGGGTCACTGGATTAATTGGTTCTGAGGTCACTGGATTAATTTATGTCTTATTATAATTAAATTATACTTTATATTTTTCACTTCATATTATGTACTGGGTGGCGGTAGCACTGTTGGTTGATGACCCAGGCTCATGATTGGGAGTTTTTAAGATCGTATTCAAAGCAGAATAAACGCTTATGTGATTAGCATTAATGTCTGTTCTATACATTGTCAGGGGGACAGAACGCGGTGTGTGAATTGTTCGCAGATATTTACTTTTATACATATACTTTGAACTGCAGAAAATCTGGTAGCAACGCATTCAATGATATTGAATATAAGTTTAAGATATATGTACGATATTTGAGATAGATTGATATAACGTAGATCTATATAGTTTGTTAACTGCCCTGTACTATATTTTATTTATGTACATGCATGGTAGATAACGTAATTGATTTTTTCTCAAAAATCTGCGTTAATTATAGAAAACGCCATGCGACGTTTTCAAAACATACTAAGTATAGTTTTATTGTAATCCTTGCTAGTAATGTCATATTTCAACGCCGTGCTAATAGATGGCGTTGAGCCAAGAATCTAATATAAAAGTATCGAGCAAACTCTCAATTAATTAACGGTCTAATCATGGTTGACTAATAAAATTTTTGGTCGCCGCTGTGGTCTTCGTTGTTCTGCCACGTTGGCGTATAGAAAAAGTTTGTTACGAAAATCTTGTAAGAAGCAGGCAGACGTTAGTTGTATGCACACACTTTATTATTCAATAAAAGGCTTAATACATATTTATAATTTAGAAACGGATAGTGACTTGTATCTTATGTTATACCATCACGAAACATTTACTAAAAAATGTTTTAGCTCTGTTTTATTCTACACAGTGCAGTATTCAGTATCACGTCGAATCAGTCCATTAGAGACATTGTTTCTAACTTAGTTTTTCTTATCTAATCATTATCATCAGACTATTGCAGTTCCACTGCTAGACTTAGGCTTCTCCTGAGGCCATATCCATTATGACCATAATCCCCACGTTGGGCATGCGAGTTGGGGTTCGTAGAGCAGTTTCTCGCACCGCCTAATCAGCCGCCTATAGGCGGCCAGGTAATTTAATCGCGCCATACGGCGATCTGCCGGCGCCGGGTTTAGTCGCCTCTTAAGACACCCTGCATCCCGGCACGGATTGTGAAG
>DWFO01005743.1:0-10330 GCA_018246595.1 Mimoniades nurscia nurscia
GGAGACGGAGACGGAGACGGAGACGGAGACGGAGACGGAGACGGAGACGGAGACGGAGACGGAGACGGAGACGGAGAAAAAAAAAACTTGTATAGGCGGTACGGAGTTCGCCGGGCCAGCTAGTTTAATATATTTTATTGTGCCATTTCTTTTAATGAATTGTATTTTGTAACATTTCTTAGGCTATTTTTATTGGAATGTTTGATCCCTTGTTGGGTATAAATATAAATATTTGACGGTTTAATAAGTACTTATCTACTTTGACATCGGATCGTATCATCATCATATCATCATCATATCATCATATCATCATATCATCGTTGATCGTAGTGTTGCTCGCTGACCATAGTGTTCATCATTCATCTTATCGATGATCCTCGAGCATAATAGTGAGCCATTATTCTACGTGCGACGGTTATCGTTACTATTTGGATTTATTTCGCAGACTAATTATTTTTTTTTATTATCAGGTTGACGAGAGGCTGACCATCCCGCACGGCACCGTGAACGTCCACCGCTACCACCACGGCATGCCGCTGACCCTCACCAACTCATCTCTGCACTTCCCGCTGTCCAGTATCCAGTTGTACCCCAACCAAACCGTGGAGATCACCTGCCTGAGCACCATACCCAGCTACGCCATGGTGACTGAAGATTACGCGGATGTCATGAACCACACCGTATCTGGTATGACGTGTAATTTTCTACAACACAACTACAAAAATTTATTAAAGTCTGCTTCATTAGTACTATCTACTATTAGTGAACTATATTTCGAATATCGAAATCTTACAAAATAAAATAAAATAAATAGATTACGATGTTTAAAAATTTTACAAAACTTGATACTTATCTAAATTGGAAAAAAATCGCATTTCATAAAATCGATTATATGAAGAATATGCAAATAATGTTAATTGAAGCAATCTAACTCATATATTATTTATTTTGAGGCAATTATAAAACAATATATACTTCGTTCAATCTATCCAACAAATTGATATACCCGCCATAAGAATTGTACATTAACCTATTTTTTTGTCTACAGTAAGCGTTCGCCAGGAGGCGGTGCCTACGCAACTTCCTGTCAAAGTGAGCAGTCCCGAAAGTATGTCGAATGCCATGGTCCCCACTTTCGACTTAACCGTACTGTTAGTAATTATTACAATTATTTTAGTGTGTTGAGCCTGCGGCGTTAGGATCATTTCACATTTTTATTCATTAGGTCGGCCATTGTATACGGCAATTTTACCAGCAATTCAGTTCAAAGACGAGCGTTCTATAGACGCAACTCGTTTTAAATTCATTTGTTATTTTCATTTGTATGTATTTTCAAATCAATATAATTAACATCTTCATATTATATTGATAGAGAAAATTTGTTACATACCTGATATACGAAACCACATGTGACGCGTTTAACGCGAGTGTGCATAGAACCTTATCGACATCATAATATCGTCGTATATTATTTCCACATGTCCTAAAAGTATCGAATAAAGTTTTCTATTAGATGTACTAAGGTAAATCTAAAGTTCGCCAAATCCTACTGAACATTAACAGCAGCTTAAATTTTTTTAGTAGTTATAAAATTAATATTTTAAGTAAATATTTGTAATGCTCTGTGTTACCGTGTTGTTATACTTTTTTAATAGCACTCAATATCTACAAGGACGCATGCGTATTTAACGATGGATGTACATAAATTCAATGATATATCGACCAATAATAACTACGTCGGGCTGTCAGTAGTAAATCAATCACAACGCCTTTAAAAATGGCTGACATAGCTACTTCAGTGTTGAAATACGAAAATTGATAATGGTAGAAAAAGCTTTTTGACATATCGCTTGGACATTATTAAAACATAGTCGGTGCATCGTTGGAAATGTTTTCAATAAAAAGCAACCAATGTTTTAATATATATGTTTTAATATATGTGACGGCGAAAGCAAAGATGAATCAGGGTTTAGTATGGTGAAGTTTACCATTTTCGCGGTGTTTAAAATAATACATGGAAACCTCTTTACATTCGAAGTGTACCGTAAATATTACAAGTTACATACGCACACAACTTCAACACCGGCCCGAACAAACTCAACGCAGTAGTTGAATGAATTGAATGGCACTTGAATGTTATTTCGCAATTAAATGGAGCAGGCCGGTCACGCCGGGAGCCCTCGCCCGCGAACCGTGCTATACTCATGTCGCCACTCAAATTCGAACGCCCTAAGTTGTCTAACTCCTGCAACGATTATCGCTTTTCTTTTTATCATACCAAGTGCGGTTTACTGTGTTTTTTCTCACTATCACACAATAAAATAGATAGTATAGAACAGAGTAATTTTAAACTATGATACTTCATTGATCTTGATTTCCGCCGCCGATTTCGAGTGCCCTGGATTCAAAGGCGAGCATGTACTACTTGACTTTCGTGTTTAAATATCATTCGTTATTACGGTGAGGAGACATATCATGCAGAAATCTACACTAGTCAGACGTTATATATAATCTTCTGTCAACCGTATAATATTTGCTTAATTCACTCCTTGCCAACGAATTTGTGAGAGGGGAGTTATTTCCAACATTGAAACAATAGAAATGATGTTGACGATAATGACATAACTTTGGCGTTCATTAAAACAAAATATGTATAAAATTTAGTTTGCCCATATGGACGTTCTTATATGAACCTACATAAATTACAATTTTTATCTGAACTCATGAATATTCCTTTAATTAAAAGCATCTTTGATTCTTCCACACTGAGACTGTCGACACATGAACACTGATAATAATGAAAATGGAAGATTGCCAAGCATGAAGTTATTCTCTTGCTGTTAATTTCGGTCCGTTCGCTAATGAAAATAGTGCTTATAAAAATATGGGCGCTTTTATAAAGCAAACCGTTTCACGGTTAGTTGAAAGTCGAAGCGTCCAAATACGTTTTTGAGAAACATAGAATATCTATTGCTCTTTATGTTTCAACTAAAATCGAATGAAGATTTGCTTATAAATTGAAGATGAATAAAATAAAACTCATAAAGTCTAGCTATCAAAGTTATATAGCAGTTTGAGCCAAATTTCGAAGAAATATTTTTTTAACTTGTTTATTTCACCTTTGGTTAAAACCTCATAACAGTTAAGAAAACTGGGACATTGTGGTCATAATCCTCTACGATCTCACAGACAGTATAATACATACATATTTTGTATTCATAAAAATCTTTCACATAACGGTTGGTTTTTAAGAAATCTTGATTCTTGCGTAAATGAATTATCTTTACCCAACATTCGATGAGGAAACAACTCATAATCTTGACAAAAATATGACGCAAAGTATTCTTAAACCAATTAATGTCAGGTGGTACACTCTTACGTAGCGCGACTAGCCATTGCTCAGGGGTAGCAAGGATTTTAGGTAAAATTTTAGTCATAGTGAGAGGAAATTGATGCTACAGAGCAAAGATAAACATATATAGTTGGAAGCCTAAATGTGTGCTACCTCTAGGGATACTTTAATAAAAATATATGATCTGCAACGCACCGGAAGTAGAGCACCCCTTTTTGATCTCCTATGTACATTACTCCTTCATACTTATGTATGCGCAATTATGAGACTGAATTAGAAATTTAGGTATTTATATGACTGGCTGAACGTTTAAATATTTAGTTCGCATTTTCTCGTGTGTTACGCAATATTAAGTCTTATGGGCGCATTTTAGAAATTGTAGAGAAAAATAATTAAAATAAATATTTACGTTTATAAAGCTAGCAATTTAACATATAATTTTAAAATAAAACCTGAGTATTAAATTCCTATTTCTTATTAACAATTTAAAAGTAGAAATATTGAGTATTTTTCAATTAACGTTATCATGTGAAGGAAGGGAGATTAATTTTTTTTCAGAATATAATAAAATTATTTAAAACTATTGAGTATGTACTGCAATTTTCTATATAACTTAGCTTTTTCACTTTTGTACTACAGTTATGTACTTAAAATATTGAAATTACACATTAAGACTATGCTGTGCAATCAATTCGATCTACCTAGAACTGTATAGTAGAAAGCAATACTTGGGTTAAAAATCGAAAGATACCGGCCACGATATTGTAGTTTAGATATGTATTGCTATATCTAAAAAAACTGCTGCATAGAACATGACAGTATACTTATATATATTATACACAGACAGTATATAATTATTATACTTCGTATTAGCCATTTGTTGCGAGATATCTTTAACTTAATTATAAACAATGGACTTCTGCACAAAAGTGCCAGATACGATTGACCGGAAAACTGTTTCTCACGAATCCGAAATAGCATTTTATATACAGATTGTTTTTAAATAAAGTCAGTCAGTCAATCTATTGTGCAATAAAATCATCCTTGCTTATGGTTCACTCAACTTTTCCATCCTGTATAACATTAATCTCGCCATAAAATTTCAAAGTTATGTGTATATCTATACAATTTGCTTCTCCCCCATTAAAGCTACGGAAACATTTTAAACTTTGTTTAAGCTGGAAACAATAATCGTCAAAATGTTCAGTTGTATTTCTGAATACTGTATGAATGAATGAATACGCAGTAAATAATTTAATATGCATAATGTTTCAATATTCAGAAGAACATCGAAGTTTCTCTAGTAGAGTAGATCTGTCAAGTAATTGAGTATATGTAAAGGGTTTTCATAGCTAGCTAGCTCCTGCACATTTTATGTTACTATGTAAAGTAATGATGTTATGTAACTTAACTATGTAAAGTAATTATGTTATGTAACTTAACTATGTAACGTAATTATGTTAGTAAAAATCATTCCTATTGACGAGCATAAGCTTAAGGCACAGGCACAAGTATCATTTCTTTGTAGGAATTAGTCTAGATTTTCGTAATACAAGCAACATATTTTGCCTCCGAAGCTTCTAGATATACTACATAGCTATGTCTAATAGCGACTGTCAATTCTTTTACTAGTAGTTAAAATGAGTGACAGTTTCGTCTTATTTAGTATAGTGTCAAGAAACTTAAAAATATTTGCCGCCGTTAATTATGGTTACAGGTTACAGAAAATAAAATTATGGTTACATACCGTTCATATTATGGTTATGGTAATATACCCTTCATCTTTTGGTTGCTAATAGTAACATAACTTTCCTTCTCGTCTATGATAAAAAAATATATTGATTGAACATAATAACTACGTTAGTACGGCAACACTTTAGAGAAATTCCAAGCATTACGTTTTAATTTTGATTAGTTCAAAATTTCCGAGCGTCAAGTACATGATTGTATTGCTATTTAAATAAAGACAAAGAAATATATATTTAGAGCTATACATTTAGAGCCGTCTCAAGCCTCTGTCAATTATGTCCTTATCAGAAATGATTTACTGAAATAATTCATACAAAAGTTTTAAATGTAAACGACAATCAATTAAGATACTCGTACATACATACATTTGCATGTCCAATTTAATTTTTCAACTACGAGTATGTACTGTTATTGAAATCCTTCATTTCTGCGTCTAAATTATGAAACAACTTATATATTTGACTGGTAGAAATAAGTCAATTTTGGTAAGCCAATTTTTATCAATTGAATCTTGTAAAAATACATATTACTACAACTCCGAATGTAAGAGATAAAGTTAAATAACAGCGAGAAGAGATAGGTGGGTGAAATATACAAATGCGTATTTATTTTTTCAAAGCATTTGCAATGTAAACATAATTCATGGAAGGAAAACAATACAAATCAAAATAGGAGTGTGCGGAAGCCAGAGCAGTCTTCAAAACGATGGGCTTCCTAGTTTACATACTCTTCTTAATCCATTAAGTAAATAACCTCTCGCAGGTTTTATGCAATAAAAATACCATAGCACTGTTAACTGAGAAAATATTGAACCCGCAGCGACTATTTTCACTGTTTTCAAAACGAAAACGGGAAACTCCGTAAATACAGGCTTTCAATATTTCTACTATTTCATTTTTAACTTTTTCAAACGATGCACACGATGCGCAAACTGTTCTGGCTGACGCGATCAAATCAAAACGCGTCGCGTGTTCAATGATTTTTTTTATTGGATGTAGTTTTTATTACAGATTAGATTAGGAAACAGAAATACTTAAGTAAAGTCTTTTGATATTGTGTTGCCCGCCTGTGACAGTTATTCTTAATGTTCACTCCTAATTATAATAAATTTAAATTTACTGCAGTTCTCGGAACTACAAAGGTTATAGCTGAGATTATATCTGCCTACTTTCCAATATAGTGCTTATTTATTATTTAATTTGAAGTCAATGAATTTAATTTACTGATATTTTTATATTATTCCATTAATAATAATTAAATGTTTTTACTTTCTGTGATTGATTATCCTCGTAAAAAAATTTATTTCATTGAAAATAACAATTTAAAGAAAAAACACAGTTTTAATTTTGTACGTAAACATTTCATCTCTAAAATTTAAATCGTGTTACTATATTTTATGTATTCCAAATTTTGTGCCGAGCAAATGTACACATATTTAATATTTCAACTGATTAAATAAACGAACTTGATGCAAAAATAAATGATACATTTTTATTGATAGGATTAATTCTGTTGATTTTTTAAAAGTTGTAATAATTTTACTAAGTATAATGTGTAACTGAAACACTACGTCGGTATTCGCTTCTACATAAATAGAAACTTATATTTTGATAATGTACTAATGTAGATAAGTTATTTCTTTATTAATGTTATATATAATTAGCAAAGCGTAGGATCAATTATGTAACTAAACATATCATAATTAGGTGTGAGTTAAAGTGAAATTTGTGTATAACTTACGAGTACGTCCCATTAAGGACGAAAAATACCAGCCGCTTTTCGAGATGGACATCAAGCAAGCGCAGAGCTGTTTTATCATCCTACTTTTATGAACATATTATGCATGTATGAATACGCCATACATTACTGTTATGTAAACCGTGGATGCCTCCATTGAGTACTACGATGCTTTATTAAAGCTTAAGAAAAGAAATATTTATGTTACGTACTGTGAACATAAAGAAGGTAACTCAGAGAAGAAGTTAAATTCACTCGATGGATACTTGAAATTCGTATGATAATATTCAGACCTTCAAACTTAAAAAACATGTATGTATGTTACTGTATGTAAGTAGATATTTTATTTTAACGTGACATATATTTTTACTATGTAACGCTGAACCACATAGACAGGGCAAACCAACTTTATAAAGCCGTCAATTAAATACATATGTATGTATAATCAAAATAAAGAAATTTTATATCTGAACTAACATATGTAGGTATATCTTATACGAAAAGGAATTATATTGCTCTGCTTTGGAGTATGTAGAGATACTTAAAAACTCTTCTCTAGCATTGAGAATTTGATGAATACGTCACCAACCTGCCCGTAGCAAAGCTGGCAATTTTCGAAAATTGAATACTTTCGACGTTTCTACTTTTAAATAGCCTTACAACTAATGAAGGGTTGGATGATTTAAATCATTTATAAAAAAACTCATGTAAAATATCATTATAACAAAGAACTTTCAGAAGAGTTCGAAACTGATTTGCGTCAACAAAAGTATTGACGAATACAGAAGCGCATCAGTTCTGTAAAGGTATATATGTACATATATTGGATGTATGTACTTGCCACTCGGTGTGCTCTGCTTATCCTGTCATGAACGTCGCGTGATATTTTGACAAAATGTACTAAATAAGGAAACCGTGTGCATTTTTCGTGACAATTTAACACTTTAACAAAGCAGTTATAATGTTAATTAAGAGTTTTATTGTGTACATGGCAAGTTTGGGGCGGTCTGGAGCGATTGAAATGGCTTGTCGTGCTTAGCGTTTATTTGTTTCTTGGTCACGTTAACACGAACGGCGGTATCGCGACTTAATCATTGAATATATATAATAATAATTTCTACTGACACGAAATCATAAATAATTATTCCAGATACCCTCACATTTTGACAAACTACATTTGTTTTGTATTTAAAATTTGAGGTGTTTTGTACTGATTTAATTTAGTATGTTGCCTTATGTATATGTGTAAATGCATATATTTTGTGTTGCCATTTCTATATTGTTCGTTGTATCATAAACAGGACACAATGAATAATGTATATCCTTATTATACGGAAAAATCAAATTTATTTTTACTTCGGTTGTTATTTTTCGAAATATGTATTTCAACCCCGCGAACTTCAGCTTTGTTGATCTACGGAGCTCTGATTATTTAAGGAGAAAAAAATATCTACTGAACTATACCTTTAACGAATAACAATGTTTAACATTCTAATACTTAATAAATTCAGTTTCTTATATTTTAAATAGGTAAATGTTATAAATACACCGTTTTAGTTGACCTGATAATTTCAATAACAAAATACAAACATAAACATGCTCTGTTTTGTTAAAAACATGTCATTATCCTAAATGTAAATAACGTTGCACAGAAACATTTAATGTCATTTCAGTGTCATACACAAAATGTACAACAATATGAACATGTACTTACCAGGATATATTTGCAATAAGCTATAGATCAAATAACCCCACGGTCCTCGCAGAAGCTTTTGTGCGACCGAAAAAAATGTTCAGCGAAGTAAAAAGGGCACTCGTAAGAGGATTACTGCCTTACGTTGTAGACATTCTTCAATTTATTACTTATTCTCGAGGTGTAATTAAATAACCTCCGCGTCCTTCAGCATTTATGAGGTAAACGAAGATTTGTATAGGTATTTTTTGCTTATTAGTGCGAAATATTTAGGTTAAAAAAACTACAATTAATTTAGACAAGTTGTCTCTTAACACAAAAGTATATTTCGTAAAAATATATGAGGTCAGCTCTACATACGTTTGGAATAGAGAAAAATCTAAAGTTTGACTAGGAATGAAATGCAAAATAAAACGCAATTGACATAAATATCTATGAAATAAAGCGCGGCGGGAAATATCATTGTCGTACTCGTATCATTGATGTTACGTTACTTATTACAGTTGGAGTATGGTAGTATGATATGTTGAGTTAGGAATTTTTAGAATTTCATTGTTGTATACTTAAATGTACTTGTTGCGGATGCGCAACACTGCACACAGAGCGCGTCACAAACGAGCCCCGCGACCCTCAACCCGCGCAGGAGCGGGGGGGAGGGGGGTCGACGCGGCGCGGGACTCGTATTACGACCGACGGATTACAGACGGCGGCACGTGTGTCATATGTACAATATTATGCTGCAAATATATAGCAATTCCAGAAAGAGTCGTTTCAATGGTCACAGTCCCTGCCACAGAGCTAACAGTACTCGTAAAATATCTAGTCTTAACTGATTTATTTAAAAACAATTAAAAACAAAATAAAGTGACATCGAACGATTCATTCAAGCAGTTCGACGACAGCTTGGAAGCTTTTCACCATTATCGATTTATTTTTAACACATTATATAAATTGAATCTGCGTTCCCGAACATATAGGACTTGTCATAAACCAGTAAAAAAGTTGTACATTGTTTTTTGCTAGTAATTACAAAGTTTCTGTCGATCTATGTATGTTTTGGAAAAGTTTATTTTTGAGATTTTTCACTATTTGTACTGTTTTTCGATACCGTAATACTAACACTGAAGTACGTTACTAAACATGATATGTATATTATATTTTTATAGGATTAAATACGCATAATTATATGCTTAATGACTGACTCTATAATAAAATAAAAGAAATCTTATAGAAAGAGTGCGCTTTCGTTTTATTTAATCTCTTCGTCGTCAATTGTTTAATTGTAGGAAAATAAACGAAGAATTATTTACTGGCTTTTAAAATGAGGGTCTTTTCCGGTGACTGTAACAACGTACGCTCACCGAATAACGTTATAAAGTTAAACGTCTATAAAATATTAAATAAAAATACAATATGCGTTGTCATTAAAATTTAAATTTGGAATTGATCATATCAAATCAATAAACTGTACTGGTACACATCTTACTACAATCCATGTGGATTTAGATACAATTTCACAAAAAAATTCATAAGCAAATCAGTTCGGTTTGGTTGGCTTTAATACAACAAATTTTCCCTGCGGGACATCTTGGAAGTGCCGTACAGTGTCACGCCATCTTGTAAAATTCCTTTTATTCAGTTTTCATCCTCAAATATTTAAACATTTATGCTAACTGCACCAATCACCTTTTTTTTCGTCAGGAAAATGCATTTACGCATCCCATTGAACCCGGGGGAGCTCGAGGGGTATGTGGGACTCCTGTTTGGGGCCCAGACTACCCACTAAAAACCTGACGGTG